>OZJO01023017.1:0-13539 GCA_900406225.1 Acrobeloides nanus | reverse complement strand
GGGCCCGGATGATCCGGGCCTTAAGCCCGTAGGCCGGGCTTGGGCCCGTTTCGATCTCTGGTCAAACCTCGACTCCCTAAGCATGATCAGCCTAGCTAATTTAGATAATTTTAGCGAAATTAAATCAATGTCTGAACCAAATGTATTTGAAGAAATTTCTATTATCGTTCAACACGATTGGTTAACTTCGATAAATAATTCTAAAAAGTAATCACCTTTTTTCTAACATTTTTTGTACGCTCATTTTGTTTTTTAGTACTTCTAAAGAAACCTTCTTTATTGGATCTAAGAAGTTTGGACAAAATTCTTCGTTCATAGATGTTAAGTGTGAAAATCATGAAATGTCGTTTACTTCTTCGGCTTTCAAGAGCATTAATTACAAAGCGGTGGGTTTTTTGGCACTATTCGGAATGCCTCCTGTGAAGATCAAAAAAAGGACACAAAAAATGTTCGAAAATCACAAAATTCATGCCATAAAATTGGAATTTTTGATAAAAATTAATTATCAAAAATTTTTTTTGTCACATAAGCATGATAATATAAGACAAAATTACACTGTTTTATCTTATATACCATGCTCATGATGTGACAAATAAATTTTTATTATTTAGCCCATTTTTGTATTTTTCTCCATGGGAGCATTCCGAATCATAGGTGGACAAACAAGGGGGAGAGAGGGGTCTGGTGCTAGGTTGGGTCTAAAATTTTCAAAAATTTACCTTGGTCCCCCCTTATGTTTTTTTGAAAATTTTTCAAAATTTTAAGGACCAAAAAAAAAGAACCAACCCGATCGCTCCTATGCTGGGTTGGTCCTATTTTTGGCCTTTTTGTCGGATTGATTAGGCGAAGGGAGACTCCCCCTTTGGGAATGTATGTTCCGAATAAGTGATGGTTTTTTGTAGTGAATGAGGAGAGATTTGTGTTTCTCATTTATAAATTTCTAGTTCTCTAATTTGTACTTACTAATTTTTTAAGCGATCCTTATACGTCGAGTTTGAAGATTTGCCTCAAAAGATCTTTTTGGCACCCATTACAGAATTCAAAAACCTCCATAAATGGGCTATTGATTCCATCGATTTATCACCATCTTCTAATTTGGTTGTTTCTGCTGGAAGGGATTCATTATTGGTTTGGAATGCACGAGATGGAGCCCTTTTGGTAGGTTTTCTGGTACTACTTTGGATTAGCTGCCCCAAGTGACAGGGTACTGGAACCGGAAAATTTTTTTTCCAAAAATGACTATAGGGGTATTTTTATGCGGGGAATCGAGTTTGCGCGTTCTCGAAGCTTGAAAATGCTTCCTTTATCATGAACCAGGGTGATGAAACGAAAAGTGACAAGGAATAAACTGGAGAATCGGCGCGATTTGTTAGCCGGCATATTATCGACAGTCGCTCCGGATGAGTAACATGTTATGCCTTCTTTTCTTTATGGCTTTCTTCGACGATATTTTAGCCGTTTTCCAGCGTTAAATCTTGTTAAACAATTTTCATTATTGTTATTTGTTTGTTAATTTTTTTATAATTGTAGCTTAAAAGAAAAATTTAAAAATTGTTTTCCAGTTCCAGTACCCTGTCACTTGGGGGCAGCTAATCGGAAGTAGTACCTATTTTCTTTAACTAAAGTGATATGTATTATTTTAGAAAACATTAGAAGGACACTTATTAGACGTGTTGAAATGTCGCTTCTTTCCATCTGGACTAGTAGTTTTATCCGGTGGTTTAGATATGACTGTACGTGTATTTTCTGTAGAAACTGGTCAGTGTGCACGTACTCTAATGGGACACCGTGGGCCGATTACTGATCTTGGAATTATTGATAAAGGAGTAGAAGTTATGTCGAGCAGCAAAGATGGCACTGTTAAGGTATTTTTCTTTCAGCTCCTTTGCTAATTCATTTCACTTTGAAGAGATGGAATTGTGGAAGAGCCGAATATGTTCATAGTTGGGACTTTGAATCTGGTGATGTTAATTCTTTATCGCTAACACAAGATGCAAATATGTTTGTTGTTGGAACTCGAAACGGCGAAGTTATAACATGTGATCAACGAACAAATGAAATTGTAACAACTTTGGGAGCTACTACACAATAGGGGAAGCCACTCGCGCGAAAAATATTCTGGAAATAACACTTCTAGGGAGTAAAAACATGCGAGGAATCCGAATTTAACATTTTCAAAGCGAGAAAATGCTTCCCTGATTCTTGGAGGGCCTGTGTATTGAAGCAAAAATCACATTTTTACGACATTTTGGAGCTACTACACTTTAAATTAGCCACTTACAGGATACTAAGTCGAAGTTAGAAAAATTCGGATGCCCTTTATGTTTTTATCCCTATAGTGGTTATTCCCAGAAAAAATTTTTGAAAATTTTTTCACGTGGGTGCCTCCTCCCTATTGTGTAGTAGCTCCCACCTTTGTGACAATCCATTTTTAAAATTTCTTTTAGGTACACAGGTTTAATATTCGTAATGAATGCACATCAGCCATTCTAGTTAACGAAAATTGGTATGCTGGAACTAAAGAAGGTGAAATAGTATGTTTCGATTTAAAATCCAGGTATTGTTTTCGAATTAGCTATTATAAATATCATTATAGAACTTGCTCGTCAAAGTTAAAAACTTCTCGTGGATCGATTACAAAGTTAAAATTTACTCCTCAATATGGACTTATTTCTTCGTTTAGTAAGTTAGATTCTACAGGGTGGGCTTTAAAAAACCGGAATTTTGCCGTTTTTTGGCGAAGAAAAAATCGGAAAAATGACGATTTCATGGCAGTTACCATTTTCAGAATTTTTCAATGCGCGCGATCGATTTCTCGCATAAAATTATCACTAATAGATCACTTTTTGAAAAAAAAATTATTTAAAAAAACGAAAACAACATAAAAAATATGCCGTTGTTGGAGCATGACGATCATTTCTAGATAGTTTTTGACCAATTCTAAATGGCATTTTTTAAATTTTATAATGTCGTGCTTTTCGTTTTAATGTACATGTTGTCTGATTCAATAAAAAGCTCTGTGGTAGCCAAAATAAAAGTTCGACTATATTTGTTCTGATAAGAGAGTAACTAGTAGGTTAGGGGCTGAAGTTTTTTCCTCTCTTGCTCGCGTATGGTTCGAATAACTAATAGAAAAGAAATTATTCTCCTTACTTTTTGTAACTTATATCACAAAATTTCAGGTGATGGAACAGTAGCTGCATATCCAAATATTCAAGCATCACCACATTCTTCGTTAGAATTTACTGGGGCTGATTGTGATCCGATTTACGATTTCTCTATTGTTGAAAGTACCTTATTTACTTCATGCCGAGACAAGATTGTGAGAAAATACAATTTGGCTAATGTTTTTGATTAATTGTACATTTAAATTGACGGGTTTTATATTATATTTTTTTAATAAACGTATTTTTACAGTTTTGTTTATGTATATTTTAGTGATTTTTAACTACATTTATATCTTTTTTGGCACTAGGACATTGGCAATGGAGTAACAAATTTCGGAGCTATTACGCCTGGAGGGCGCACTTAACAGGAATAAAAATGCCGAAGTAAAAACGTTTGAGCATGTGGAATCCCCTGGCTCCGGGGCGTTGGGCATGCGCAAAAAGCCCCAGTAATTTGGGAATAACTTTGAGCTGCGCATTCCCCCTGAAAATGAATAGGAAGAGCTAGAGAGAGGCAGGTGAAAACATGATTTGAGCCGCCCCGAGCTCATCCTGATATAGTTTCTGAATAATTGATTCTCCACAAGGGGCCATTCCGAATAAGTGCCAATTTTTATTTCCTCCGGTACTGTTTCAACGGTATTGTCCTAGTACCCCCTTTTTTAAATTTTACTTTGTATAGATCATTTAGTTGTAATGTTTGGAACAACCCGGTTTCTCAACAAGTCTTTGCTTCGAGTCAATTCAGCAGACATCTCTCATACTCGTTTTAAAATGATGAAATTCAAGCCAAAAGTAGCTAAACATATCCCTATTAAGACTCCTTCAATGCATGCGTTGGATCATTTTGATTTCTATTATGGACCGTTGTTCGGGAAGAAATGGCCATCTATACGACTTGGACTTTTGACCCCGAAGAAATTTGTGGCCGTTTTAAACAGATTTTCTCACGACATTGATGTGAATGAAAATATTCTTCAAGATTTGGGTGCGCAAGATTTGATGCAAATATTGAGAAAAGGCTTTGTTTATGTCAAGAGCATGGATAAGGGAACGAATAACGATTGGGATCTTGAAGCAGACCAAATTTCTTTTGAAAGGAATTTGCAAAATGAGGTAGGCTTTTTGAACAGGAGGCGAAATGGTGCCATCACCTTGAGTGAATCATCCACCATCACCCATGGCATTTTTCTACCATCACCCAATTTTTTGCTCAAAGTCAAAATGTTTGCTCAAAATCGAATTTTTTCTTAAAGTAAATGCACTGATCAGTGCAGTTCGGCCCTAAAATGTTTGATTTATGCGAATTTTGGGGGGAGGGGCCGAAGTGCTTAAGTTCCAAATTTGAACAAAATGTTCTTGGCATCTCTGTTATAAATAGATAATTTAGCCAGATGAAACTGATGATTTTGATGAAGAGAAAAGTTTCCGTACTTCTGCTGGATTAAAAGAATTTCGACGTCCCTCTGAAGTTTTCGAATTTGGTCAAGATAAAACAAACATGAGTGACAGTAGAGATATCGAGTAAGAACAGATGATATATTGATCCTGGTTAGCAATGACCAATGGCGTAGCCATATCGATACTAGTTCGGAGCAGAGGGCGTACTTTTCTATAATTTTTTTTGTTGAAAATAACCATTTTATGTGCTGAATTCAAAAGTCGCACTCCCGAAGACTGAAAATGCGTCCTGTGCTCTTTGTTTTTTTGGTGGACATTCGATTTTTCAATTTTTGGCCAAATTGAGAGGGGAGGCTCTAGGAATTTTGCCAACGAAAAAAGCGGACTTTTGCCGATGAAAAAACATACAAAAATCAATATTTTCATTTCGTTGGCAAAATTCCTAGAGCCGGGGGACCACCCCGGGCTCCCCCCAACTACGCCACTGTCAACTTGTAAAATTGTTAATTTCAGAATAACTGGCCTTGAAGGAATGGGGATTCAACTAGAAAAAGTCGACGATTTCATCACTATTCCAAATGCCCTAAAAGTGTATACGTACGATCGAACTTGGCTAAATGATTACCCTACGCCGGTGAAGGATGATAATGGGATTTACAGTATGTCTGTTATTTAATCCAAAATAAGAGACGAAATTTTTAGGTTGGTGGCTTCTCGATGGTGGTTCGATCATCCCTGTATTGGCTTTAGATTTGAAAGAAACGGATAGCGTCTTGGATATGTGTGCTGCACCTGGTGGAAAGAGTCTCCTCATCCTTCAAACCGGATGTTTTGGTATGTTTATTTTGGTGTTTTCTAAACCCTTCAATTGGAGAGAGAAGCAAAATGTATTACAGGGTGTTCCAAAAAACCACCATTTGGTCATTTTTTGGCGAAAAAAATTTATTTTTTTTTAGACAAGCTTACGTGTAATGAAGTAAAAATGAGTCGTTTGGGTCAACTGAGAAGAGCCTTGGCTAATTATGTTCCGGATGATGATCCTATTGTTGAAAAAGTGATATTGAAACGAAAAGATGCTGCGAGCTTAGAACAGTGGGATGACATAGCTGTTTATGATAAAGTAAATTTTTTTGGGGAACTAAAAAATTTTTTGGAGCTACTACACAATACGGGAGGAGGGGTCACCCACGTGAAAAATTTTTTGTGGAAATGACTCCTCTAGGGATAAAAACATGCGGGAGAGTCCGAATTTGGCATTTTCGAAGCGAAAAACGCTTCCCTGATTCAGGGAAGGCTTGTGTATTGAAGCGAAAAGCCGCAAAATGCGATTTTTGCCTAAAAACGACCCCTTTTGGGGTAAAAACATGCAGGAGAATCCGAATTTGACATTTATAAAATTCCTCGGATTCAAGAAAAGCTATATATCGACGCGAAAATTCGAGAAAATCATTTGTTAATTGGATTAAATCATTGATTAACTATAATATTGCAAAAAGTTTAGCTTTAAAGTTGTTTTTAGATCAAAATATTTTTTTCGAATTTTCGCGTCGATATACAGCTTTTCTTGAATCCGAGGAATTTTTAAAATGTCAAATTCGAATTTTCCGCATATTTTTACCCCAAAGGGGTCGTCGTTTTTAGGTAAAAATCGCATTTTTGCGACTTTTCACTTCAATACACAAGCCTTCCTTGAATCAGAGAAGCATTTTTTCGCTTCGAAAATGTCAAAAAAAATATTTTTCAAAATTTTGACAGTTTATAGCCCCTTGTCAAAAATCCTGGGTATGTCTTTTCTATTATCAATTAATCTCAATTTCATGTGATTTAGGTGTTGTTGGATGCGCCGTGTACGACAGATAAACTCTCCGTGCTCCAGGATGATGAAAATCTGTTCAGTAGTTCTATGACTCAAATAAGACTTGATTTACCTGCGACTCAAACAAAGCTCTTAATGTAAATTTCTGTTTTCACTCATTTCTGATTACTGTTTAGAAATGCGTTACGCTCAGTGAAAGTTGGTGGTACGGTCGTCTATTCAACATGTTCTTTGGCACCGAATCAGAATGATGTTGTTGTTGATAATGCCGTTTCAATAGCAGAATCGAAGTTTGGGATTAAAGTAGTGGAAAAGTCATTAGCATTGGAAACAAAGCTAGTCTCTTCGGGCTTGTACCGATTTAGCACGAATTGTCATCGCGGACATTTGATCCTGCCGTTTTTGCCATCTAATTTTGGGCCTATGTATATTTGCAAGTTGCAAAGGATCAAGTAAAAATTATTATGATTGTTTTATTTTGTTATATACTGTTTACTAGAATAAATTACTTGTTTTGATTATGAATGAAGAAATTTTAAAGGGAGAGGGCCGATTGAGGCGAGTTATCGCAAAAAAATTTTTCGACAAACGTAAAAAATGTTCGAAACGATGAAAAAATGTTATTTTCGAGAAAAATCGAAAATTTTTTTGGGTGTTTTGGCCATTCTTAATTTTTTATTGACTGAAACTATCTGTAAAAAGGTTAAAAAAACAAACAACTAAAATTTTTTTTGATTTTTTCTCAAAAACAGTATTTTTTTCATCGTTTCGAACATTTTTTTACGTTTGTCGAAAAAAATTTTTTGTGATAACTCGCCTCAATCGGCCCTTCTCCTTTAAGAATCTATATCCCAACAAGGAAAATTTTATACAAACTTCAGTAGCGTCGACTCTCCCGTTCTGTAAAAAAGTTTGTAGAAATGATTTTTGATCAAATACGAAAATTTTGAAACTTGACCCTTATTTTTGATCATTTTGAGAGAATCACCCCCCCCCCACCGTTTATGCATCTCTATGACACGAATATACTTAAAATTCAGTACAAAAATCTAATGTGATTTGTTTTGCCTTTCCATCATCCATAGCTGGAGTTAAAGTTGTCGTTGAACTTGGAGAAGTAGCTTCTATTTTGACTGTGGTTTTCGGAGCTTGAGTCGTCGTGTCGCCGCTGCCATTCATTTGCTTGATGAAGATATCTAATTGCCGCTTTTCTTTCTGGTTTAAATCTCTGGCATGTTTTCCTCCAACATAGACTTTGTAGTTCTACAATTGTTTACAAATTTAAAAAGATACACAGGGTGAGCCAAAAACCGTACTTTTGCGTTTTTTGGTGAAAATTTTTCAAAAGAGTCAAAAATCGATTTTTGTTGGCTCAAAAAATAGATCCAGACATGGTATAAACACGTATAAGGTATTTTCATGCGATTTTAAAAAAAAAATTGAAAAACTCAAAAGTACGGTTTTTTGGCCCACCCTATAACAAAATTACTTGAACAATACATCCAGCAAATATATAAAGTGTAGTATCACCCTTCGAACAAAATCCTGGCATAGTTGGTCTGATTGGCATGGGTGGAATAGTGCTATTTCCACGTTCGACTTTTTCTGCGTTATTAAAAGCATCTTCTATTTTCTAAATAAAAATTACATGAAAAAGTTTTTGATTTGTTGACAAAGATGGGATTAAAAAATAAACTAGTCGGATTAGTGCTCAACTTTGTTACAAAAATAAATTCTGTTCCTGAAAGTTTATCTAATATACCTTTTTTCGTCTTTGTTTGTTTTTGTAGAAACTCGAATTTTTTATGAAAATTCTGATTTTTGCTCAAAAATCAAATTTTTGACAAAAATTCAATTTTTTTGTGGAAAATGGAATTTTCGATCAAAATATCGAATTTATGTAGGGCTGCGCGCGGGGCGGGATCCCGTTCCGCAAAACCGCCCGCACCATTTTTTAAGAAAAAACCCCGCCCACAACCTCGCACGCACATTTTTGAAAATACCGCAACCCCGCCCCGCAATGTTTTTTTAATCGAAAATTTGGGCAAAATCGACCGTTTTTAAGTAATTTTTTCATTGACATTTGACCATTTTTAACCAAAATTTCCAATTTTCGGGCCATTTTTTGCTTAAAAACTCTTGTTTATTCTACAAAATTTTTTATCACCTATCGACGCATGGAAAAAACTAACGATTTTATACATTATAAATGCATTTATTGTCTTAACCAATTTTTTATCAACAAAATTTAAACTATTTAACCCCGCGGGATCCCCCCGCAAGCTTTTAAAAACCCCGCAACCATCCCCACCATACCCTAAAGACCCCCCCCCTAAATTTAGGGGGGGGGTACCTAGCATCGCGCAGCGGTTTTGGGAGGCAGCTCGCGGGGAGGGTAGCTAGCAGTGCTAACGGCGCGCGAAGCGCGTCGTTAGCCTTTTTTAGACATTTTTTTTGGTCCTTTTTTTTAGTCGTCAAAATTTTTTTTGATACCAAAAATTTTTTTTCTGAACCTACCTAGCATAAAGTCGAAATTTTAGGGGGGTCCTTTAGGGTATGCAGGGGGATCCCAATTTTTCGAAAAAGTACAAATATTGACACGAAAACATGAGTCGCACTCAAAGCGACTGATTGGATTGTATTCAGCATACATTTTTACATAGTACTGAAAAAAATTTCATCGAAAACAAGGGGAAAATGTCGAAATTCTATGTATTTTTTGAGCTGCCGTTACTTATGGTACAACCCAATACATTTTCGCCTTTTTTACCAAATTTTAGGCGATGAACTAGAAGGTGACGTGGCGACTTTCTACAACGTGAATCTGCTTTTGTGGGGTGCTACTACACATAGCATATTTCTCGGGCCATATTATCCAACAGTATATGGTGCCATTGACACTTACCGAGAGTGAGTCAAAAATTTTAAATCTTTCCTACAGTACAGGGATAAGTAAAAGTCAGATCGAAAAACGGACTTTAAATTCTTGCTCATCTATTCAAAAATGGGGCGTATACGTTGATTTCAAAGAAATTGGAAAAACTTTTTTATTGTGTCCTCCATCGGTTTGGGTTTTCGAGATAATGCCTCTTAATCTTTAGCTCTGCAACAGCACTTCAAACGATGATGATATCATTATCATGGGATATGCTTTCGCTGATTTATACACAAGAAGAAAGCTGTACTTATTTTGTCGAGGAGCTTGATGTAAGTGGATAAAATAAGAAAAAATAAATAAAACTTTTACTCCTTTTTCAAAAAGGGGCTGGGCCCAGCTCATGCTTGGCAAAAAATGTACTTTTCGGGTACAACAGTCGTACCTTCGGTACGATAATTGTACCTGGCTTAATTTAAAGAATTACCATTTTTAAAAATAAGTTACATGCAAAATTGACAAAAACTCGTCAAAAAATCATAGTTTTTATTTTTCCTTCAGGTACGAGTGTCGTACTACAGGTACGAATGTTGTACCTTCAGGTACAAGTGTTGTACCCTAGTGTACAAGCGTCGTACTTTATTTTTTAAGGGTTTTCATCAGTATTATAATTTATTCATTAGTATAATTTTAATACTGATGAAAACCCTTAAAAAATGAAGTACGACACTCATACCTGAAGGTACGACACTTGTACACCAGGTTACAACACTTGTACCTGAAGGTACAACATTCGTACCTGTAGTACGATACTCGTACCTGGAGGAAAAATAAAAACTATGATTTTTTGACGAATTTTTGTCAATTTTTCATGTAACTTATTTTTAAACATGGTAATTCTTTAAATTAAGCCAGGTACAATTATTGTACCGAAAAATAAAGTACGACACTCGTACCTGAAGGTACGACACTTGTACACCAGGTACGACTGCTGTACCCGAAAAGTACATTTTTTGCCAAGCCTGATCCAGCCCAGAGTCCGAAAGGGACCCAAAGGGCCTCAAACCCATGGGTTCTTGATTCCCGGGTCCGGGACACAAATGGGTTTCAGGGTCCTTTGGCTTCCGGACCCAAGGGATCCACTTGACCATATCTTTACAATTCTAAACTGCAGAAGGTCATTTCAATAAATTTTTGCTCTTTGATAAGTTCGACAGTCCTGAACTCATTTGGGATCCTATGTCCCGACCTTTTTTCGTCCTCTGGTCCAACCCAAATCTTCAGCTCCTTTTTGTTTCAAGATCCAGCTTTTTTCTGTAAAAAATTTTTATTGGAGTTTTTTGTTTGGAAAACATCTTGTAGAATTTTTCTTGTGGAAATTTTTTGAAACCATCCTTATTGTCCTTCCCAACTGTATGTAATAAGTGGAGGACCAATAGATATCGTGGATCGGACTATATCTAATATTTTAGACACTGACAACAAGCACAAATAAAATTCGCATTGCCTTTAAGAAACCTATTACAAATTTTATTAATGATGATGTTACGTTTATACTAGACCAGATAAAGTTGAATTCTAGAAGTAGGGGCTAAATGCTTGTTGTATATTACAGGGTGATCCAATAAAATTGGATTTTTACGCGATTTTTTCAAATCTTTCCAGTTTTTCAAAATAACATTTTACTCATCTCGTTTGAGCTGAGTTGAATGGCGTGTCTTGTTTTTAAAATTTCGAATTTCCTTCAATTTTTGCAAAAAAACCGACATAAAAAATATATAACATNTTTGCTGATGCTGCTCACAAAGCCGGTATGGACAATGACGAATATGTGTATATACTGAGAACTACTGTTAAAAGACTAGGTAACAAAAATTTTACTAACGACGCATTTTTGAAATTGGGCAAAAGTTTTCGGACTTGATCGGGACTTGAACCCGGACCTCTTGGCTACCGATTCGCCATAGCCGAACCTCCTGGCTACCGATTCGCCATAGTCGAAAACCCCCGATTACAAAATTTCATGCCAAATTGGCATCAATTTGACATAAAAAACCCTTTTTGAGCCAAGGTGCTAGTCGATATAGGATCAAGAAAAATTTTCCATATCGAAAATACCCCTGTCATTTGCGGCAGCTAATGCTTAGTAGTACCGATGTCCTTTTGTCTGCCTCTATACCACAAAAACCCGCAGAGGCTTTGTTAATGTCATACTAACTAATCCAGCAAATGAAAGCTTTTCCGTGGTACAAACAAGGATTCGATTTGGTGGGGTCTTTAAAAAAGTTTACTTTGGTCTCTTTATGTTTTTCAAAATTTTAGGGAAAAATAGGGGGTGACCAAGGTGAATTTTTTGCATCCCATTTCAATACATATTTTAGCGGATCTGGAAACCAATCCTATCTACGGTAATGACCCGTCTGCTAAACTGTTTGCTTCTAAAACATTTTTGGTATGCCTACTTAATCTTAAATTTGTATTTGAAAAAAACATATCTAGCTAACAATCGATAATGGAAATTCCGATATAACAGCATTTAATACAAAAGTTATGGAAAGGATGGCTGATTCTCCATTTAATTGTTCTGCATGTAAAAATATGTATCAGGTAAAAGATTTAGTTTTAAAAAAGATTGTGCCTAGTGGCATATCTGGGATGGGTGGGGGAGGAAATTGCCTCCTCTTCACCGGGTTTTGGACGGCAGAAGGTAAGCTAAAATTGTAAACGTGCTATCAACAAAAGTAGTCTTATGATCTTTGATTTGAAACAAAAATTTGTTAAGATCTCATTCCTCATGAAATATATCCTAATGACGCCCTTGTTTGAGCCAATCAATTCTTTAGGCTTCTGATTATGCCCCAACTCTGCATGATAGTATCTATCTTTATGCTGTTGCTCTATCAAATGCTATCAACAAAAGTGGCAACAGTGATGTGGTATACAATGGGACTTATGTTGGCGCGAATAATGACTTTCAAGCAGGTAACCAGTGGCGTAACTATGGCGAGGTCCGCAGGGTCTGTGTATGGACGGCGATTTTGTGTTGTTTAAGAACTCCAAAACAATTTTATTCACTATGTATATGGACTTAACTTGAGTTCTTAGCAATCGAACAGCCGACTCCCAGAGTTAACCAGGGATTAGCGAAAGGTGTTTTTGATGACGCATGTTCATTTGCTAAAGACCTGCGAAAGGTACAAATAAGTGCGAACATATGATATTACATTTATCACAAAATCACCCACCACATGCGGACCTGGCGTGGCGACAGTTGATCACTTGAGGACGAACATTCGAGGATGGGAATTTGAAGACGGATATTCGAGGAAACCTGTCCTCAAATGTCCCTTTCTCAAAAGTCCTGTCCTCAAATGTCCCGTCCTCAAATGTCCCAGCCTTAAATGTCCATCCTCAAATGACTGTCCTCAAATAGCCATCCTCAAATATCTCATCCTCAAGTGCTCATCCTCAATGTTGCCACGCCGAGAACCTCACCCAAATCAGAGAAATGAATAAATTTACCTAATTGTACCTCGGATGAATTTTGATTTTTTACCAAAATTTCTTATTTTTCCAACAAAAATATTCATTTTTCAATTTTTCTCTAAAAAATCCAGCTACATTTATTCAATTTCAGTTAGTGGTGTAAATGGGAATATTAAAATGGGTCGAGATGGTTTCAGAAAGGCTAACTATTTAATATCGAGTTATAATGATGCCGGAAAACTTGTTTCATATCTTTCATTTCAATTGTATCAACACGTTGATAATATTACAGGGAACACGATCGATGACGTAGTAAGTTGATCTTCTCTTTTCCCTCTTTTCGAAACTTGAGTTGATATACTAATTTTGAAAAGTTACTTTTTAGAACGCAACGAAACTCTTCACAGATCCTTCCACTTCTATTTGGGCCAATCATGGTGGCGTTCAACCCACTTCGACACCAAAATGTGGTTTCGATGGACTAGGATGCCCAATTGATGCTTTTATTGAATATCGAGGCGTATTCATAGCTGTCATCATTGTAGGATGCGCCATCGCTATTGGCTTAATGTATGGGGCTTATATGATCTATCGGTAAAAAAGAAGACTCTTTGTTATTATAGCCAATTTATTTTATAGGGTAAAACGGAGGAATCTAATACAGCAAAATCTTTTATGGCAAATAGAGTTTGCTAATTTGAAGTTTCTTGCTACCAAGGTAAAAAAGAGTATACATGAAGGGGGTAGCATATCCAGAATCCAATTTCGGGGGAGGAGGACGAGGGGGAAAAAAT
>OZJO01023005.1:0-15233 GCA_900406225.1 Acrobeloides nanus | reverse complement strand
TCAACAATTGACCCAAATTCCAATATCCATGTCATGAGTTTCGATGTGTTTTAGAAAAGATTTTGCTTGAGACTCCCTGCTGTGTATGGTCGAAAACAATTTCGCGCAATTTGGCTAACAGAAAAAAATATACATATGTTTTTCAAATTAGATGTTTATAAGCAGTGCTTTTTTATATGAAGTTGTACAGGGTGTATCGAAAAAAATTGGAATTTGGGCGATTTTTTCATGATTTTTCGACCAGAAATTTTTTTTCAAAAATGACTTTATTAGGGCTAATTTTATGCGAAGAATCGATTGTGCGCATTCCCGAAGCTTGAAAACGCTTCCCTGATTCAGGGAAATGAATGTTTTGTATTGAAGCGAAAATCGAAAAATTTTCTTCAAAAATTTTGATCGAGAAGGGAAGAAGGCTAGGGCTTAGCCTAAGGCTAAGCCCTAGCCTAAGGTTAAGCCTAAGCTTAAGGCTAAGTCTTTTTCCCGGGAAAATCTGAACTGATCGATTTTCCTGGGAAAATCAGTATTCCCGAAAAAACAGATTTTCCCGTAACATATACACCTATCAGACAGATTAAAAAATATTCCTTTTGTTAAGGCTTTCTTTTTTCCAAGCAATGTCCGAAAATCATCCAACTTTTCGGTGCATAATTTTGTGCGCGGGTTGTCACATACAATCTCAAAAATACCAGCGATTATCTATCATACGGAGGTCAACAAAAAGGTATCCATTACCGGAAGAGATAATTGCTGGAGTTTGGTTTTGAAAGAAAGCGGTAAAGTTTTGCAGGGAAATTAATCGTTGTTATGATGTATTCTTTGAGGGTGCGTTTAAGCATGTCAAAAAGTTGTCAAAAAAGTTGTTAAAAAGTTGTCAAAATGTTGTCAAAATCAAACAAATTACTTGAAAATTTTTTGACAACATTTTTGACAACTTTTGAATTTTTGACAACATTTTGACAACTTTTTGATAACTTTTTTGACAACTTTTTTAATATGCTTGAACGCACCCTGAAGAAAAATCGTAAAAAAATTAATCTTTTTGGCTGAACATTACAATACGTTAATAATAAAAATAAAGATTTAGGGGATGGTTATTTACACCAATTTTAAAAGGCTATCTTTCTCAAAATAAATTATTTCGTTTCCCGTAATTACGTCATTATCTTCATGAAATACTGCCATGTACCCAATGGTTAGTTGAATAACAGCAACAAATAAATCATATTTCATAAAGGCTAGAAAAAGAGTTAAATTTTTTTTAACCCCAAAAATACGGGAAAGATATTTAAAACTAAAATGTAAAAACCTAGTGAAATATTGCTAGAACATGCCTTTTGAATGCATCGTGGTCAGCCGGAAAAGAACCTTTTGCCACTTTAAATGGACAATGGAACGACTTTGAGTGAAACGAAAACTTTATAATAGAATTTTTCTTTTATTAGTTCTATGAATTCGTTTGTAAATTTTTTTATACAGTGCATACATGGGCAAGGGAGTAGGCTGGTAAAACGAAAAGCGACACATTTGACGACCTTTTTTGGCCATAAAAAATTGCAAAATTCGTAAAAAATTGAAAAATTCGTCAAAATCGAAAAATTGCAAAATTAGTAAAAAATTCTCAAAAATCGAAAAATTCATCAAAAATTCCAACATTCGTAAAAAATCGAAAAATTTATCAAAAATCCTTTGGTTTTTTGCTGTATATTTTTACCAAAAGCGGCATGTTTGCCTAAATTTGAACCCCAGCGGCGACATGGGAGTGGATCAACCAACTCCTTTGCCTTGAAGTGTGATACAGTGCAAAAAACGGCACTAGGAACGAACTTCACTTTACTTTTTTTGGAATCTAATTTCCGCAAATCCAAAAAAATTTTCAATTTTTGAAAATATAATTTTTCTCTAAAAATGCACTTTTTCAATCTCTCCGAAGAAACTAAATAAAAATCTCTAAAAATGGAATATGGAACGAAGAGGGTGGAACGATACGAATGAAATGATCAAATGAAACGACACGAATAAAACGACATAATGGAACGAAACCAAATTCAGGGTTTTCGTGTCAATATTCAGGCAAATTCAAACCCGAATTGTTTTGATTCTTGTAAATCAGTTTCAGGCAAATCGTTTCAAACCTTTCGTTTCATTCGAGCCTATGCCCATTTTTCGTGTCATTTTTTTCAGGACAATTTTCGCTGCACAAAATTTTACAACGTTTTTTGCAATTTTTGATTTAGCCATGCTATTAGTGAACTCAAAAATTTCCGAATGAATAAGTGGTCTGTAGTTCAACAGGCAATTTGTAAAAGTACGACTGCGCCGAACGGGGCGCCGAACACGCTAAACGGGTCCCAATTAGGCCTAGGCATAGGCCTAAGCCTAATTGGGACCCGTTTGGAGTGTTCGGAGCCCCGTTCGGCGCAGTCGTACTTTTACAAATTGCCAGTTCAACAAGGCCCTTCACTGTGTTTTGAAATAAAGTTTATACTAAAGCGAAAATTTGCACTATAGCATTTTTATTCAGAAAAATAATCGTTTCTCTTATCGCGTTTGATATTTGTAAATACGCACAAATTGATTCGGTTTATTCGATAAAAAACATGCTGACTCATGAACATCTAAAAATCTAAATATACCTCTTTTAGGTTACGAAATATATGGGTCAACGTATTAGCAACAATTCTTTCTTCAAAGCATCTTCGATTAATTGGGAAGAATTTGTTCAATTGATTAAAGAAATTAATATCAGGTAGAATATTTTAAGCCTGCATTTTATTTTACTGGATGTTGGATTTTTAGATGCATAAAAGTTAAAAACAGTGGAAGTTATATTAGTTTTGCTGTAAAGAAAGGAACCGATGAAACTTTTCTATGGAAGCATACGATTAGAATATGCTGCCTGAAAAAGGTATTGACAATCTGTCCCATAATATATATACAGGTTTTTGATTGCTTCCAAATTTCAAAAATGCACCAAAAATTGAGTTTAAATCCGTTTTCATCGCCCGAGCTCAATCGAACGCCCTAGTCACCAGATTTTTTTTAAAAAACAAATTATTGAAAAAATTTTATTTTCGATTTTTTAGCCCAAAAATAGTAAAAATAACAGTTTTTTAAAATTGCTTCCACATTTAAAATGGAGAATTCGAATTTTGAAAACTATAGGATTGATCCAAAACATACATTTACAACCCCCCGGATGATCCGGGGGGGGGGGGGGGGGGGGTATCGCACGAATTTTCGACAATCATGTCGCATGTCCCCTTCCCTTCAAGAAAAAAAACATAATGGTCCCCCCTATGATTTTTATCCAAAAATGACATTTTTATATACATAACGCAAGGGGGTCGACCATAACGAAAAATTTTTCGGTGCTTCGCGTTATGGTAAAGCTGGATATAACGCAAAACTTGAGAATTATTGACGTCGGCCAAAAAAGGTCGCCAAATTGAAAAATTGTTAATGTATGATTTGGAAAATCATGACGCATCAGGTAGAATTATCCGGCCCCCATGATCCAAAAGTTCTCGGACTTCACTTTTTTATACTATATCAATAGAGTATAAAAAAGTTAAAGGTGAAATCCGAGAACTTTTGGATCAACCCAATATCAATTCCGGTTGGATCAGTTAGGCCTACTTCAAGCAGCATATTTATTCTTTTCAAGCTATTTTGTATAAACAATTAATTTTTAGACAGAGAATGCAGATGATGGAAAAGAACAAGGAATTCTGTTAAAAGTATTTACTCTATCTCAGTTTTTAAGGTTATGTAGCTCTCTGATACAACTTTTGGATACTGCTGAAGCGCCAGATCCAGTTAAAATTATGACACGGGAAGACTTAATGTCCACTTCTATGTTTGAAGACAGGTATGTTAATTTCAAAACAACTCAAAATGTTCAGCTCATCCATATAAATGGTATTTTAGCTGCACAGATGAAGGCGAATGCGTTGTCTGCCTGGAAAGAGAACCGAATACTGTTTTGCCATGTACACACGCATATTGTGATATTTGTTTAAAAAATTGGAGACAATCCGGAAGTTCGATCTGTCCCCTTTGTCGTTATTCCTTAAGTTCAACAGAAGACGATTCATGGGTTGTTCCAGAAGTGCCCGAAAATTCGAGTGTCAAATCATACGTCTGGAGTTTGGTAGAACCAGAAAAAAGTTCTAACAGATAGTATATATCATCTCATGTTTATTTTAAATTTTTATCTAGTCAGAATTTTTGTATAAAAATATATAAATTTTTTTATTTAAATGGATTGACTTAAAACTACAAAATATGCGAGTTGTAATGTTATTTTTTATGGCAAAAAAGTAATTGTTTTTTCGGCATCAAGATTGTTTGTTGTGATAATGCTGTCACTATAAAATACGGTTTCGGCTGACTCGAAGAACCTTATTTTTGATGATCTTAAATGTTTAGATCAAAAAAAATTCTAATATTTTTCCTATTCGTGATTGCAATTGCTCATGTTTACGCATCACATTGTCATCCAAAATGTAGTGCATATGTGACTTTACCATGGTAAACCATTTTAAAATTAGATCATAGAAATTGAATACAAGAGATAGTTTATTAACAAGAAAACATATACGAATTGAAGGAAATAAAATTTTTTAAACTCGGATAGCTAAGTGGTAGTGTGTCAAACATTTCTAGGGTTCGATCCTCGCTGACACCAAATGGGTTTTTGCCTTTAACAAGTACTCGAACTTCGAAACAAAATATCTCAAAAACTATAAAAGATGTTTTTTATGTTGTAGAGAGACTCGAGATCTATCAGATAAATTTTGAAAAAAATTCATTTTCTAAGAATATTTTTTCGACTTATAAATCTTGTAAGTGAAAATAATATTTTTTGTTAAATTCAATTTTTGAAAATTTTTTGTGTAGGTTGTTTAGTTTTATCCTTCCCTACAACATAAAAAACTGCATCGAAAAATCTTATACGGTTCTCGAGAACCGATCAAAAAGGTTCAGATGTTCACTCTTAGAGATGAACACTTCTTCAGATGTCCACTCTTAGGAATAACACCCTGTATTTTGTATAAGATTTTATTTAGCTCCTATGGTGCCTTTGATAAGTGTATGGAAAGAACTTGCCGAGATATTTGCCGTAAAGATGGTAACAGAAAAATGGTTGGATGCTACTGTCGCGGATCAATTGAGGGTCCAACTTTCCGAGCTTGTTTCTGCGCCTCCGGTGCGAAAAAGTCAACCATGAAAGCTTTTTAGAATTTATGTTCAATAACAAGTGTAACAATTTTTGATAAACAATAAATAGTTAGAATCTATTTCCTCCATAACACTTTCACTTGATCGGTTCTATAACGTTGAGTGAATGTACAATGTTCCAATGGGGCTTTCATTCCGGCTCTGTACATTTCCCAACCAGCCTGCGCGATCATAGCACCGTTATCTATACAGAAACGATCATCGGTTGCAAAAAGATGGGCATTTCTTTCTGCAGCCATAATCTTCATCATTTCTTGAAGCCTTAAGTTGCACCCCACACCGCCGACGATTAATACTTCGTTCGAATCACTATGAGCAATCGCACGTTCCGTTATTTCTATCAGCATGGCAAAGACGGTTTCCTAAAGATGCAGGGTTAATTGGCTGGAGACTAGCTAATTCAAACTTGTAACGAAAAGCACAAGTCAGCTGGCGTATATTCACCGGACTTGAGAAGTTTCGGAGCTTTTTCTTCAATAGTTGTCAAAATTCCCGAGAAGGCAACATCCATTCCTTTGACAGAATAAGGTAGTGGAAACAGCTTTTTACCCTCTTTTGCCAACTGCTCAATGTTATACCCAGGACTTGGCGCATTCGAAAGTTTCAGCACTCGCGCAAACCTATCCAAACAATTTCCCACTGCTATATCCAACGTTTCACCAAATATACAATAGCACTGATTCGAATATGAGATCACCTAAATTAACTCAAGACAGGGTTCTCAGATTTGGAAATTCGCATAAAAATCGAGTTCAAGTTGAACCTATAAAATGTCAAATTTTCAAAAAGTTCTAGCACACAGGTGTTAGAAATTTTATTCAACTCGAACTCGATTTTTATGCGAATTTCAAAATCTGAGAGCCCTGACTCAAGGTCGCCGTCAACTGGCGTTGAGGCATAAAACAGACTATAATTAGGGGGACCGTTGTGGGTCTTAGGGACAGGCGGCATAGCCAACTTCGCCACGAACGCATTCACCACGAAAAAAATTAAATGATTACAACTTTTTTATTTTTAGGTTTTTTGACTAAGTATTTTCTCGACAATTTTATAGGGGTTTATGGGGAAAATCCAATCAATTTTAGGCAAAAAATTTAGAAACTTACTTGAGTATTACCTCCACTAACATAAAGGATAACAGGATTCTGAGCACCAGTAATCAGCCGACCCATTTCAATATGTCCGACACAGTGGTTCACCGGAAGAATTGGCTTTTCCCATAATTGAGAGAGAGTTCGTGCCACAACAGCACCGACTTGCAAAGGAGCACCCATTCCAGGACCTTTTGTGTATGCTATTGCATCAATCTCTTGTCGGGGATCCTAAAAAACCATGAGTAGATTTGATCCAAATCAGCTCGTAGATCCTTAGATCAGCTTAATACAGGATGAGCCGAAAAAACCGTACTTTTGCGTTTTTTGGTCAAAATTTTTTTTCAAAAATCACCTATAAGAGGTGCGAGAAAGCGTGTAATCGATTTCTCGCATGGAAATACCCCTTATAAATGATTTTTGAAAAAAAATTTTCACCAAAAAAATGCTAAAGTATGGTTTTTTGGCTCATCCTCCACTTTTCAAAAATAACAAGTGTATAAAATTTTTTATGTTTGCATCAACCATATACACGCATACAAAAATGGTACCCTAATGCCAGCTTCTTGAAGAGCTTTTAGAACCAACGAAACACAATTTTGACGGTGATGAATAGCCGTTTCAGCTGGTCGAAAACCTTCACCCGGTGCAGCATGAAAAGTCGACCTTGGATTGCTCAACACTTCTCCATCTCGGATAATACCAACACCAATCTTATTCGCACTACCCTCAATTCCAAGAATACAAACCATTTTAGAGAAATCGCTTTTCTTTCAATAGTTTTTCGGCTTTCTAAAAAAATACAGGGTGTCCCAAAAAAAGATTGAATGTAAAAAACCAAGAACCTTTATGTTATCTCTAACTTCAGATTCAGTTAATTCTTTATTGAAATAATGTTTTCGAATCTGCTCTTGAAAATATTTCTTGTCTGTAAATAATAATTCTTGTGAATATCTTAGCAACTGCTTGTACAATGCCAACGATCGTTGACGCATGAAACTAGAAAAGTTGGAATAATTTTCCTTTCCATCAGCTAAATACCACTTGTTACTAACGTATATAAACAAGTTTTAGAAGAGATAAAATACTTTATTCATTATCATTATAAAGCATAAAATACAGCATTAATCGACATGATATATGAACATATAAATCACCAACATTAAACTTAGATAAAATATAAACTTCATAATTGCAATTAAGAAATACATATGGAAATTAAGGTACTTATTTAGAATACCTCCTCTGTGGAACATGCCCTTTAGTCGGCTCCAAATTCGCATAATTCGGGCTTTAAAAAGTAGTATAAAAAGCGCTCAATAGGCACAGTTTTCGCCGGCATAGGCTCTAATGAAATAAAAATTTTATACCAACACATAAAACAAAAAATTTGTGAGTTATAAATTACAACTCGCAAAAAAAGGTTTGCAATGATACGAATGAAATGATGTCATTTCCAGATGACGTCTGGAACGGGCTTGAATTTACCTGAATATTGACATGAAGATCCTGAATTTGATTTCGTTTCATTAAAGCCTATGCCAATGAAAACGGTGTCTATTGAGCGCTTTTTATACTTGTTGAAGCTCGCATTATGCGAATTTTGAGCCGACTAAAGGGCATATTTCACAGTGTAGCTCCCACAGAGGAGGTATTCTAAATAAGTAACGAAATTAACTGTTTGAATAAATTTGTTTCACAACCACACTTTTGAAAAAATGGGCAATTTTATAATGAAATACTCATACAATCAATTTCAAAAGGTACAAATATATTTCACTGTAGAGAAGTCAAATGGAAAATGACCGGAAATAAAACTAGTTTTTGAGGTGAAAATGAAAATTTGATGTACAAAAACTAACAAAAAAAGCATGGTTTTTCTTTAACAAAAATTGAAGACTTAGATGGATTAACGGTTTACATTATACTGTGCAAAAATATAAGTCCACTCGTTTTTTTGGGTTTTTCGGTCCTTAAAGTTGAAAAGATAGTTGGAACCTTTTTTAATAGAAAGATCTTTTCAACTTTAAAGACCGAAAACCCCAAAAAATAAGTGAACTTATATTTTTGCACAGGAGTGTAGATTTGTCAAAAACAAAGATAATGTTTAAAGTTCTTTTTTGCAAATTTTAAACCGATATCATGTAAAACAAATTTTACTATTAAAAATGATAATAAAATACGATATAAAAGCCATCAATAAAAATAAAAAAAGACTAAGNGCAAATTTTAAACCGATATCACGTAAAACAAATTTTACTATTAAAAATGATAATAAAATACGATATAAAAGCCATCAATAAAAATAAAAAAAGACTAAGTATATATTGTAAAAACATAAACAAAATTTTCTATTTGAGCAATAAAGTCTAAATTTTACAAAAAATCTTACAAGGTGAGCCAAAAAACACCGTACTTTTGCGTTATTTGGCGAAAATTTTTCAAAAATCGCATGAAAATACCCCCTTATAGATGATTTTTGAAAAATTTTAACTAAAAATGCAAAAAATACGATTTTTTTGGCTCATCCTATACATCTATCAATTCAAAATGTGATTAAAGGCCACATAAAGGAAGTAATATTGGAATGAAGAGAAAAAGCTGTATAACTCGTCTTGAAATTTTCGAATCAAACCTCGATCTTTTTCACAGATTATATTGGACCAAGAACCTGGCTGACTTTGAGACGAGCGTAATGGGCAAATCGGAAGAAAAGGAAAGCACATACCACGTAAAGAATGATCCATAAGAAATACCAAAAATGCGATGTTGAGGCCTCACTAATCGTAAGTCCCTAAAAAAATGCTATATTCAGCTCCTAGAAGCATAAAAAAATTTTAAACCAATTTTTTAGAAAATCTAAAAGACCAGGGGTGTCATTTTTCCTTATTTTTTAAAGAATTTTAANAAGTCCCTAAAAAAATGCTATATTCAGCTCCTAGAAGCATAAAAAAATTTTAAACCAATTTTTTAGAAAATCTAAAAGACCAGGGGTGTCATTTTTCCTTATTTTTTAAAGAATTTTAAAAAATAATGTCTAGGGGTAATTTAATGCATAGGGTACAAATCCAGCAGTTTCGAGAATTGAAATCTCCATTTTGAGGTCGAAAAATTGAGTTTTTGACATTTTAAGCATAAATGGCACGTCTTAAAATTTACAAGCTTACCGTAAGTAAAATAGAAATCAAAGTAAGAATAATGGCGCCCGCCAAAAAAAATCCAGCTCGAGTTCTTGCATAACGTGCACCAACAGATGAACTAAAATTATTACATGGTATTAAAAAAACCGCCTTGGACATTTTTTGGCGAAAATTTTCCAAAAAAATTTTTTCTCCAAAATGACTTATTAGGGGTATTTTTATGAGAGAAATCGATTACACATATCGAAAAATCTTGAAAATGCCTCCTAGGCCATGAAATATAAGATTTTCGTATTTTTTCAGTTATTTTCGATAGGAATTCCTACTCGAAAATTGGATATTCCATAGTCTGCGGAGGCGTTTTCAAGGGGTTTCGATGCGCGCAATCAATTTCTCACGTGAAAATATGCCTCCGAGTCATTTTGGAGAAAAAATTTTCGTGAAAAATGATCAAATGAAGGTACACACGGGACTTGAACCCTGTACCTTTAATTAAAGAACAATAATTTATCCAACAATCGATTTCTCGCATAAAAATATGAGTCATTTTAGAGAAAATTTTTTTTTTAATTTTCGCCAAAAAATGACCAATGGCGGTTTTTGTTTTGGAACACCCTGTACTTTTTAAGAAACTCAAATTTTAATGGCTTACCTTTTCTTACAATGAGGGCAATTAGCGACTGTATTAGCCAATGTATTAAACATAAAGATTTCCTGACAATGCACACATTGTACTAAAAAAAATCAGTTGTTAAACATCACAATTTTAAAATTACCTCGGCATGTACCAGCAGGAGCCCTAATAGCTGTTCCCATAGGCGCTGATCCACCTAGTGTTATTACACGGCGACAATTTGTGCGCGGGCAAGCAATACGATTCGATGAAGCTTTACAAACCAGGAGACAATTGCAAGGGCAGCGAACATATTTCTTTCCAGGTGGTGCTGCTCGAATTGGAGTCGCTTCATTGCATTGGTGACAGCGGACGACATGTTGACCAGTACGGCCCTCGAGTGAGATTTCAGCCTCACAAACGCGACAAGTCACTGTAGGCCCTTAAATCGAGGAAATTAAATATTTCGCAAATATACAAGGAATAAACAGGCAAAAGTCTCCACACATTGGCTACTTTCACTTTAGGATAAGAACCTAATAAGAAAAATTTCGGCACTATTACTTTTTTCACGTTTTTGATTTTTCACGCTTGCTTTTTTCAAGTTTAAAAAAATTTTCTAAACGTTTCCGCCCGCCCTTTAGGGCCCAAAAAAGCAGAAAACCGGCTCTAGCGCAGTTTGAGCGTCCAATCGGCGTTTATGCGTCCATTAAAAATTTGATACTTATGCACTATCGGGAAGAGGGAGGTATTCTGCATAAATTTATGCAAAATACCCCCCCCCTTTCCCGATAACGCATAAGTACCAAATTTTGATTGGACGCGTAAACGCCTATTGGACGTGCAAACTGTACTAGAGCCANATCGGGAAGAGGGAGGTATTCTGCATAAATTTATGCAAAATACCCCCGCCCCTTCCCGATAACGCATAAGTACCAAATTTTGATTGGACGCGTAAACGCCTATTGGACGTGCAAACTGTACTAGAGCCAAAAAACTGCTATACAGAAATCGGGAATCACTCAAGCCGAAAAAACGTGAAAAAATTAATAGTCTCATGTGAAAAAAGGAATAACGTCCCATGTAACGTAAAAACGTGAAAAAATTAGGAGTGCCAAAATTTCTGTATAGAAAAAGCCCAAGATTTCGATTGGGTTATTGATTAAAAAAAATTACCCCCACGGGAAATCGGTGCAGATTCCGTCTGTCCAGTTGTAAGATTAGGTTGAGAACGCGATGCTTGATCATCTGAAGTACCCGTGTCCAGTGTTAGATCATTTTGATATCCAGTTTCAAAATCATGCCCTTGAACATCAACTACACGCTTTTCGGTCTCTTCAGCCCGATGGCCAGTTCGATCGGAATAACGTCCCATGGTTTCAGTTGGAGGTAATAGTGGCAAATTTTCTTCATCACTGTCATGTCTAGACATTTCTATTTCTAAAGTATACAGGATTAATTTGCAGCAATTGAATAAAGTAAAACAATAATTTAACAAACATAATGGGGGTACTAGTGGACTGCAGGTGGCCCACCCAAATTTTTCAAAGCCATTTNCAGGATTAATTTGCAGCAATTGAATAAAGTAAAACAATAATTTAACAAACATAATGGGGGTACTAGTGGACTGCAGGTGGCCCACCCAAATTTTTCAAAGCCATTTTTTCAAAAATACCTTAATAGGGGTAGTTTTATACGAGGAATCCAAAAATTGCAATCAAAAATTTCCCTATAAAAGTATGAGAAAAAAATTGGGTCTTTTGGAAAAATTGGTACTTTTAAAGGAGAGGGACCCAAAATATTCTTTTTTCACAAATTTTTTTAAACATGATCCTTTTGGGGGTAATTTTTTGCGGGGATTGAGCGCATTCCCGCAGCGTGAAAATGCTTTCCTGACACTGATTCGGGAAAGGGGATATGTGTATTGAAAAAAATGAGCTTGCCAGCCTAGCTAAGCTAGTAGACTGGAAGGCTGGCAAGCTAGTAGACTGGAAGGCTGGCAAGCTAGTAGGTTGTAGGCTGGCAAGCTAGTAGGTTGTAGGCTGGCAAGCTATTAGGATGGTAGGCTGTATACTGGCAGCTGTATGCTGGCTAGCTAGTAGGTTATAGGCTGGCAAGCTAGGATGGTAGGCTGTACTCTCCAAAATCAATATTCACCGAATCAAAGTCAGAGAAGAGTTTTCACGCTTCGAGAATGCACGCAATTGATTCCCACCTAGAAAAACTGTTTTCCTGTGAAATTTCGAAAATTTTGTTCATTTTCGTTTCAATACACATATCCCCCTTCCATGAACCAGAGTCAGGAAAGCATTTTTACGCTGCGAGAATGCGCGCAATCGATTTCCCGCATAAAATTACCCCTATCATTTCTAGAAAATAATTTTTGAAAACAATTCATGTTATTTTGGGTTCCTCTCCTTTACCAAAAATTTTGTTGGGCCACTCAGAGTTCACAGTATCATATTTATTTAAAAGAAAAAGTTTCTGGGGTCAAACTTTCTTTGATTTGAAACACTAGGTACGCAGCCTCAAGGGGCTGTGTTGATTAATCAGCAAACCGCAACGCATTCTAATCATGAACGAAAACAGTAGAAAGATTGAAATATATAAAACAAAATAATCGTTATGAAAATCTAGCTAATTTAAACTTTACATTAGCAAGGCAGCGGTTTTATTGCAACGAAAAAGAAAAAATTAAGGGCCGATTCATAACAAAGTTTTATCTTTTATAGTATTTGGGTTGTGGTGTCCATAACGGTGTCACCGGGAATTACAGGGGGTGGAGAAGTCCTGGCAAAGGATATACAAAGTCCCTGACATGGGATGCAAAAGTCTTGCTCGTGTGTGCAAAAAGTCCTCGCATAGAATGCAATAAGTCCTAGGAAAAATTTAGTTTTAATGGATTTACAACAATCTTCATAAAGTTGCAGATTTTTTATTGGGAACTTGTCAGGACTTATTGCATTCAATGCCAGGACTTTTTGTACACATGGTCCATGTGACATGGACAAGACTTTTTGCATCCCATACCAGGACTTCGTACATCCTTTGCCAGGAATTCTCCGACCCATGTATGTGAAGGTTTGGAGGGTGGTGGTCAGAAATAAAGTTGTTTCTGGTGGTGTGTAGGTGTATTTAATCAAGATGTTGGATTTTTTGGAGACATTTGGAATTTTTCGATTTTTTTAGGCCGGGCTTTTGGGGGCTCTAGGACGTTTGCCAACGAAAAAAGCGGACTTTTGCCAACGACAAAAATCGTTTGAAAAATTCGTTAGCAAAAGTCCGCTAATGCAAGACCTCATGTCGTTGGCAAAAGTCCGCTTTTTTCGTTGGCAAACGTCCTAGAGCCCTTTGGGGTAACAGTGTCACGGAGAATTTTGGAAATTGTTTTGGAGGTTCCGGTTTTTTATTTTGTTTCTGGTGATTTTAGAGCGTGTTTAGTCAAGGTTTTGGATTTTTTGAGCGAGAAGGGAGTGATGGTAGGAGTAGTGAGGGATGGTTGGGTGTGTGTGTGGGGTTGTATGATTGTTGTTTGGGTGTTTTGTTTATTGAATGTGTTGCTTGTCTCGTATGTCATTTTCAAACCTTGAGAGTTTTAAGATATCCAAATTTTGCACTTCGTTTTTACTACAGTTTATATCTACTAATTTCAAACATATTTTAAAGGTTTTGCTAAATTTAGTGCCTATAATGGCTTTGACAAACGATCTAAAAATGCCCTCAGATGAGGATCTGACGGTTCCACAAGAGATTACTTTATCAACACCTTGGTTTAAAGCTGTCGCTGCTTACATGAACAAGGCTTGTGAAGAAGAAATTAAGGTAAATAAACTTTGATGTATTAATAGCTTGGTACTATTCAACTTTGGGGAACCCTCAAAAATTTTCAATTTTTCGCCAAAAATCACATTTTTTCAGCGTAAGGCTGGCAAAAATGCATTTTTTAGCGAAAAGCATTTTGAAAATTTTTTGAGTGGGTCCTATGAAACTGAATAGTACCAATAAACTAATCTACAATTAGGAAATTTTTGATAATGGATGGTTATTGAGAAATTGAAATTTCGATTCACTTTTGAGAGTCAAAATTTCAATAATGAGGTCTCAATTTCGAAAATTGATCACTAGAAAATTTTATTGGGTTGATCTAAAAGTTCATGGACTTTTTTTTTACAAAATTTTAATTGAAAAATTACGATTTTTTGAAAAAATCCATTCATTCATCATGATGAATTTTTTTTCAAAAATTTTCGATGATAGATGAATGACTCTGTTCTAAAATTTCAGTTAAATATTCTCATGTTTAGGAGTTTATGCTGCTTCGCGCAGAATACCAAGATCCTAGGAAGACTTTAAAAGAAGGTGCAGCTGTAACAGCGTGTGGTGTAAAATTTCTCCAAGGTCTAAAAAAGAGCTGCCAAGCAGAGACGAAGAAATTTGCTAATTGCATAGATCATGGTTCGAAGGAATTATTTATATCCAAGTAATTTTTTAAATGTCTCTTTATTGACTAGATTGAGATGTAAATCGAAATATTTAGATGCCATAAGGAACAAAGCTTCTTAGACAAATGTGTTGAAGAACACTTGGGACTGGAACGCCCAGAGCTTGGCTACTTTAGTAAACTTCATGTTCATGAATCGGCTGTGCCAAAACCAGTTGCGGTAGAACGTGATTACAAAGCTGAAGCCGCAAAGATTCTCAAAGAACTTCCACCTGATTATCATTTGAAGAGAGAATACAAAAAGTTTCAAGAATGGCGTATCAATCCATTTTCCGATTCTATGACTTGAAATTGTAATTTTTTAATACAATTTAGGTAAACGTTAAGTCGGCTGTACTATTGTATATTTTTTTTAAATAAATAAATTTACTGAATCAGAGTTTACGGGAATTTCAAATTCAAAATCGCAACTCAAAAATCGCCAACTTCAAACGCGATTGCGCATCGATAACCATATTCACGTTCGACATATCTTGCTATATCACTTCGAGAAAGGCATGACTGCTTATGAGTCGCGTCGTGAGATCGGTTGAGGGACAAATTTTCCCGTACCCTTTTTTTCCCTGTATCTTTTTTTCCCAGTGACCATTTTTTCCCCAATAGTGAACTATTTTTTCCCAGTGACCATTTTTTCCCCAATTTTCGTT
>OZJO01022990.1:0-25450 GCA_900406225.1 Acrobeloides nanus | reverse complement strand
CGATTTATTTATGCTGGGCTTCTCTCTTTCGTAAGTCTATTCAATTTTAAGATGGTTTTCAAGAGTTTATTTTGATGGTGAAAAACTAGACTGTACGTAGAGAGCTTACTTGTTTATTTTGTATGCAAGAACAGATTTATAGGGGATAGGGAGGGGGAAATTAATACCGTTTTTCTCTTACATAAATCTTTTAGTTGAAGTTTAATGACTTAGATTAAGGAACCCACGTGGCCGAGTGGCTAATGCTCCCGATTCGTAGTAATTTCCCTCAGGTTCGATTCTAAGCTGCGCTCAAAATTTTGTTATAGAGATAGGAAGGGGGAAATTGATACCTTTTTTCTCTAATGCACCTCATTTTTCTCATAATCCTAAAACATTAAATGTGTTTCTGTTTGTGCTTCCCGACAAACACGACCACGCAGGGATGCGATATTTTCCCACCAAACACGATCGCACAGGGATGCGAATTTTTCCCGCAAAACAAGCAGGGATGCGATTTTTTCTGCAAAACACGACCACGCAGGGATGCGAATTTTTCCGGCTAAACAAGTAGGGATGCAAATTTTTCCCGCAAAACACGACCACGCAGGGATGCAACATTTTCCCGCAAAACACGACCGCGCAGGGATGCAACATTTTCCCACCAAACGACCACGCAGGGATGAATTTTTCCGGCTAAACAAGCAGCGATGTGAAATTTTCCCGCCAAACACAACCACGCAGGGATGCGAATGTGTGTACTCAGGCATCAATCAGATTGTTTATTGAAACGATTGAATAAAACATGATAAAATTCAAAATCCCTGAACATTTGAGAAGAAAATAAATACAGCATTTTTTATAACTCGTCGAGACGAATAAAATGACACCAAAATTATTGAATTTACAATGTTTTGGGTTATTGAAACGAAAACCCTGATTCAGAATTTTCGTTTCAATAACCCAAAACATTGTTCAAATTCAATCATTTTGGTATCAGTTTATTCGTCTCGACGAGTTATAAAAAATGCTGTATTTATTTTCTTCCCAAAAGTTCAAGGATTTTGAATTTTATCATGTTTTATCCAGTCGTTTCAATAAACAATCTGATTGATCTACAAGCTCTTCGTTTCAATACTCAAACTCGTTTGAAAAGTTTTTTGTTTCGTTCATAACTTTTTACGGTTAGATTTTCAAGTAGTGCCGTAAAAGCAAAAGATACTCGAAATTTTGTGCTCTATCACATGGCATCAACTCAAAAGTAGACTGGACCTTTAAGTGAGCTCGCTAATCCTTAGTAGTACCGACTTTTCAACATTCCATGTTCCAATGTCCATCAAATCCAGATTATGTTTTTCTTTTGTTAAATACATGTTACTTGTTGAGATCGAACGAAAGTGCATTGCTTTCGAACTTTTCTCTTCAAGTGTTAAAAGTCCCCATCAACTCTTTACTCCGGTTAGCAGCCTTTTGTTGAAGCACTCACACTTGTCATGAGGATCTTCTTATGTTCTTTGCTCTTTTTTGTCAAAAAAACTTTTTTTATTGGATCTCGATGGGTTTTTTGCGAGTTGTTTTGGCTAAATTAGTCAAGACAACTTTGTTATTCTTCATTAGGATTTGGGCAATTTATGTTTATTTTGTTGTAGATGATTGGGGTTGAGAGTAATTAACTTTTTCAAATTTTTTAGTTTTTAACATTCTCTATGTAGTATCCTCTTATGGTTCACTATCTGTTGTACTTGGCACTACTTCAAGATCGAAGTTAGTTACGAGGATTTAGTGACCACTATGGTGTAGTGGTCGGTGCGCTGTCAAGGCTACGGCATCACCGGCACTAACAAGGATTCGGTTCCCCTTACGCCCAAAAGATTTTGCGGTTGGCACTACTACAAAGTCGAAATTCAATACGAGTCAATCAGTGACCGTCATGGTGTAGTGGTCCGGTTACGCCATCACCGGCACTAGCAAGGGTTCGGTTCCCCCTTGCGTCCGAAAGATTTTGCAGTATTTAGCGGGAAAATATAAGAGGGATCTTAGTTTGTGATACAAGATAAACTTTGTTTCAAGCTTTCAAAATAAAAGGGGAGCATGGTTTTTAATAGCTAGGACGTTGGCCATTCATGTTAAAGTCCGTTTCCATTCATAATGGAAAAAAGTCCGAGCGCGGTGGCCAAGTGGTTCAAGGCACTGACCATCCGATTTGGCAAGTTAAGCAACGTTGGGCGCGCGGGTTCGATTATCACTAGTGTAACTTAGAGATGAAGATTAAAGCAAATGCGATTGCGATTATTTTACAAAACCTTGTGCGATTAATTTCAGACGATTTTTAACACACGGAAAATTTTCGATTGTTTGACGGAAAACTCGATTTTTGAAAATTTTTTCGATTTTTGATGAATTTTTCATTTTTGACAAATTTTTCGAAATTCATCAAAAATCGAAAAATTCTTTGACGAATTTTCCAATTTTTGACGAATTTTTCGATTGTTGATGAATTTTCCAATTTTTGGCGAATTTTTCCATTTTTGATGAATTTTCCAATTTTTAGCACATTCTTCAATTTTTGGCGAATTTTACAAGTTTTGACGAATTGACGTTTTGACGAATTTTGACGAAATTTTCCAATTTTTGAAATCGAAAATTCGTCAAAAATCGAAAAATTTGTCAAAAATCGATGAAAAAATTCATTTTTCCGTAAAAAAATTCAAAAAGTTCGTGTATTACAACGAAAACATGAACAATTTCAAACGTAATTTTCTCAAAAACTATAACGATTTAGAGGTTGTCGTAAAAACAAAAAATGGCGGTATTTCACTTCACCCACTGGACAGTTCATCAACCAAGGACAATTTACCCACCATGGATACTTCACCCACCGGACACTTCACCCACTGGACACTTTGCTCCCCATAGACACTTCACCTACTGGACAGTTCATCCACCATGGACACTTCACCCACCATAAACACTTCATCCATTGGACACTTCACCCACCGGACAGTTCATCATGGTCTTGAAAAGGTGGATGAACTGTCCGGTGGGTGAAGTGTCCAGTGGGTGAAGTGTCTATGGTGGGTGAAGTGTCCATGGTGGGTGAAGTGTCTATGGTGGATGAACTGTACATTAGGTGAAGTGTCCTTGGTGGGTGAACTATACAGTGGGTGAAGTGAGATACCGCCCAAAAAATGCTCCATTTCTCATGAATTTTCCGAATATAAAATTTTTGCATAGAGTTTTTTTCCGAGTGGACTATTCCTTGAAGGTCAGCAAAAAATAAACGATTTTCATTCTAAAATTCCATCATGTTGGCTGGCTTAAAATTGTTGTTATGTTCAATAATTGTTAGGAAAATATCCGAGAAAAATAAAATGTTTGTAACGAAGGAAAATTTGATGACCCTATCACGAAATTCCTCCAAGAAAAACAAAATTTGAAAGTGTGTTGAAAAGCCTTAATTCCTATACGCCTGGGTAAAATTATCCAGACAAGTTTGTTTTTCATTGAGTTCGAAGATTAATGTTTGTTTTGACGAGGCAAAATAGCTTCGTTATATCCTTTTTTAAACATGGCCTATTAAAAAACTATTCTTGTATCTAACCATGTTGGCTCTCACATGCTGATTGCCTTCAATTTTCCAAAAACGTGTTCACAAGCTGAGCGAAATTTTCGTTCCATTTTTATTACTCACATTTTTTTCTTTTTGTCAAGTCTTATGATCAAAAAGCAATGAAGTTGTCACTTTCTCATTTTTCTGGCTAATCCAGAGACAGTTGTTTCCTTTTGGCCGACTCAAAAGTTGGCTTTCTTTTTTCATTGTTGGATTGAGGTGTTCTTTGTTTGCGTTTATCCTTTCTCATATTTTTTAATAATTACAGGGAAGTAAAAAATATGCATTTTTTCGATTTTTGGCGAATTTTTCGATTTTTGACAAAATTTTCGATTTTTAACGAATTTTTCATGAATTTTTCGATTTTGATAAAATATTGATTTTTGACGAATTTTTCTATTTTTAAAGGGGGTGACAATCATGGCCTAATCCAAGGAAAAAATTTTTTCTAAAAAGATCATTTTTAGGGGTAAAATCATGCGAGAAATCGATTGCGCGCATCGCTGAAGCGTGAAAAAGCTTCCCTTACCCTGATTCAGGGAAAATATAGATTTGTTCAACATTTTTTAACTAGCACTTGGTTTGAAAAAACGTATGTTCAAAAATTTCCTCAGTGGTGCAGTGGCAAAGTAGTGGCTTAGTGGTCACAAAGGTCCTTGGTTCGAATCCCTCTTGGATCAAAATTTTTTGCACAAATTTTTTTTCGAAAAATTTTTTTGCTTCCATGAATCAGGGTCAAGGAAGCGTTTTCACGCTTCGGCGATTCGCGCAATCGATTTCTCACATGATTTTACCCCTAAAAATGATCTTTTTAGAAGAAAAATTTTTTCTTGGATTAGGCCATGATTGTCACCCCCATTTAACAAATTTTTCGATTTTTGACGAATTTTCGATTTTTGGCGAATTTTTATTTTTGATAAAATATTGATTTTTGACGAATTTTTCGATTTTGATGAAATTTTCGATTTTTGAGAAATCGATTGTACGCATTTTCTAAGCATGAAACCGCTCTTAGACCCTGATTCAGGGAATGGATTCGGTATATTGACGCGAAAATTGAAAAAATTTCTTTTTTTCCTCGAAAAGCACCCACCTGGGGATAATAAGCATGAAAAAATTATCTTGACCCTGATCCAGGGAATGGAGTTGGTGTACGGGCGAAAAAGAAATTTTTTCGATTTTCGCGTCAGTACACCGAATCCATTCCCTGAATCAGGGTCAAGGGAGCGTTTTCATGCGCGTAATCGATTCCCCACATAAAATTAGGGTCATTTTTAGTTTCAAAGTTTCCTGGTAAAAATTTTTTTCAAGCCCCAAAAATGCACCTTTTTTGACTCACTCTGTAGATAATTTGCACATCATGGAAATTTGGATATCCAAAATTTTGACATAGGATAGATTTGAGACATAGAATAGAATTGACATAGGATAGACTTGAAAAAATTATCTTGACCCTGATTCAGGGAATGGAGTTGGTGTATAGGCGAAAAAGAAAATTTTTCGATTTTCGCGTCAATACACCAATTCCATTCCCTGAATCAGTAGAGTTCTCCGAGCCGAGCCGCTACTTTTAACCGAGCCGGTCAAAAATCACCGGCTCGGAGAGCTTATCGGATCCGAGCCGCGCCGTGAGCCGAGCCGCTACTTTTAGCCGAGCCGGTCAAAAATCACCGGCTCGGCGAACTCTATGAATCAGGGCCAAGCTAATTTTTTCATGCTTAGAAAATGTGTGCCATCGATCCCTCGCATAAAAGCTTTCTCAATGTTTCATAGTTGTTTAAAAATACCCCAGTTTGAAATTGAATACCTTACTAACGTTTATGACAGCCTCTCACTCTCGTGCTTTAAAATTTGCAAGAGATTTCATCCTGCTAAAATGAAAACATGCAAAAAATTTTTTCGTTTATGTTTTTTTGTGTGGTGACATCTCTTCCGAGAAAAGACAGCAAATAACTTTGATATTTATTTTTGCGGCCTTCATTTTTGAAGTCATTAGTCTTGTTTGGATTAAAAATCGAATCTTCGATGCGTTTTCTAAAAATATTATGTTTCCCGGAGCAAAATTGAGCATGTTTTCACACTTTCGGAGTAAATCCTCCGCATAAGCTTCTTAATGAGGATGTACCAACAGCGGATATTATTATCTTTTTATGGAATGTCGCTTTTTTAAACGAAATTTGATATCAATTAAAGTAAAAAAAGTTGCGCGAGGATTTCTATGTAGGAAGAAGGGCTGGAATGGAACAGGTCCAAGGATCGAAACCGGAACAGCAGGGTATGGAACCGGAACGGAATAGAAAAATAACCGAAAATTATTCAGAAAGTTCATGAAAAATGGATAATTTTTTGTTTTTACGGCATCTTCTGAATCGTTGTAATTTTCGAGAAAATTGCGTGTGAAGTTGAAGATTTTTGAATTCTGTGTATTACAACGAAAACATGAAAATTCGTTCCTTAATCAATAAAAGTTGTATATTGACGCGAAAATGAAAAATTTTTTTTCGTTTTATGAAAACTATAAAAAGATTTTTGAATTTTCGTGTCAATACACAACGTGTCAATACACTTTTATTGATTCAGGGAAGAATTTGCACTGAATTCATGTTTTCTTTGTAATACACAGATTTCAAAAATCGCCAACTTCAAATGTGATTATTTCGATTTTTGACGAATATTTAATTTTTGACAAATATTTCAATTTTTGACGAATTTTTTCAATTTTTGACAAATTTCTCAATTTTTAGCACATTTTTCAATTTTTGACGAATTTTTTTAATTTTTGACAAATTCTCCAATTTTTGACAAATTTTTCAATTTTTAGCAAATTTTCCAATTTTTGATGAAATTTTCAATTTTTATATTTACATTTTTCAATTTTTTACGAATTTTTCGATTTTTGACGAATATTTAATTTTTGACAAATATTTCAATTTTTTACGAATTTTTTCAATTTTTGACAAATTCTCCAATTTTTAGCACATTTTTCAATTTTTGACGAATTTTTTTAATTTTTGACAAATTCTCCAATTTTTGACAAATTTTTCAATTTTGATGAATTTTTCGATTTTTGACGAATTCTTCAATTTTGACGAATTTTTCGATTTTTGACGAATATTTCAATTTTTAACGAATTTTTCAATTTTGACGAATTTTTTCAATTTTTGACAAATTTTTCAATTTTGATGAATTTTTCGATTTTTGACGAATTCTTCAATTTTGACGAATTTTTCGATTTTTGACGAATTCTTCAATTTTGACGAATTTTTCGATTTTTGACGAATATTTCAATTTTTAACGAATTTTTCAATTTTGACGAATTTTTTCAATTTTTGACAAATTTTCTAATTTTTGATGAAATTTTCAATTTTTAGCAAATTTTTCAATTTTTGGTGAATTTTTCGATTTTTGACGAATATTTCAATTTTTGACAAATTTTTCAATTTTTGACATCATTTTGGTTCATTTTGTTCGTCTCATTTAGATACAAAAATATCTACAATGTTCATTTTATGAAAATTTAAAAAATCGATTAAAAATTCAAAAAAGTTTATGTATTACAACGAAAACATGTACACAATTCAAAATTTCATATGCAATTTTCTCGAAAACTATAAAGATTCAGAATTTACTGTAAAAACAAAAAATGCTCCATTTTTCATGCTCTTTCCAAATATAACAAAAATGGCAACTTTTTTCTGACTCGACTAGTCCTTTAAGCTATATGATCATTTTTATATTATTTAGTTCATTCACCAAATGACGTAGCACCCATGCCACACATTTCATCACTTCCATTCAAAAAATAACAAAGCCTTTTTCTAACTCTGCCTTCATTTTTTTAGTCCATGAACTACGCAACTATTTTCGCTCTTCAATAATTTAAACAAGTGGGTAGCCCGACAGCTAATTATAACTCCCAGTTTCTATATTTACCGATTCAACTCAAAATAGGCGCGAAGCTGAGATTCGTACTCTCGACCATCACTAACTACTACTCGTTGGGCTAGAAAGAAGCCGACGGGGAGAAGATTGACCCTGCTGCTATGAAGAAGAATGCCACTCACAAACATGGCACCGGCCATAATTTTATTATTTGTAAGCGAGACCTCCGAAAAATGGGCGTGATTGTTTTTGAGAGCTCTTTTTTTTCGATTACATCGGATTTTTAGCGCATTCACGGATGGATTAAACGTGAATCGAGGAGGAAAAAACGAACGGGGGACTCGACTCGTGTCGGTCATTTGTTTCAGATTATTATTTATTTATGCGTGTCATTTACACACCAACCAATTATTCGTCTTTTATACTTTCGCTAGTTTTTTTCTCTTTTTTCTCGCGTGTAAAAGTTGCCAACTTTAGTCCAAAGTTGACAACATGGCAGAAACTTTGGTGCTATTTCGGCTCTTATACCCTCATTGAACGTGGTGTCTAAAATCAAAAAATTGGGTGAGAGACTTTTGCGCACCGACATTTGCGCACCAGACTTTATCGCACCGATATTTGCGCACCGACATTTGCGTACCGACATTTGCGCACCAGGCTTTTGCGCACCGATATTTGCGCCCCGAACTCTATAAAATTTCTGCCTACAAACAAGTTCACACTGTTGTAAGAAAACCGGTGTAAAAGTTAGCTCATGCTTTATTGTGCAAATGCGCAAATGTCGATGCACAAATGTTGGTGCGCAAATGTCCGGTGCGCAAATGTTTGGTGCGCAAATGTCCGGTGCGCAAATGTCGATGCACAAATGTCGGTACGCAAAAGTCTCTCACCCGAAAAGTTTCAAAATTTTCGGAAAATTCGTAAGAATCGAAAAATTCGTCAAAAATTGGAAAATTCGTCAAAAATATATTTGTCAAAAATTGAAAAATTTGTCAAAATCGCAAATTTCGTCAATAATCGAACAATTTGCCAAAAATTGAAAATTTGAGAAAATTGAAAAGTTTGTCAAAAATTGAAAAATTCATCAAAAATCTAAAAATTCGTCAAAAATTAACATATTTGTCAAAAATTGACGAATTTTTCAATTTTTGACAAATTTTTCGATTTTTAATGAATTTTTCGATTTTTGACGAACTTTCCAATTTTCTCAAATTTTTCGATTTTTGAAAATATATTAATTTTTGACGAATTTTTAGAATTTTGATGAATTTTTCAATTTTCTCAAATATTCAATTTTTGGTAAATTTTTCAATTTTGACGAAATTTTCTATTTTTGACGAATTTTTCAATTTTTGGCATATTTTTCGATTTTGATAAATTTTTCGATTTTGACGAATTTTTCATTTTTGACAAATTTTTAGATTTTGATGAATTTTTCAATTTTTGATGAACTTTCCAATTTTCTTAAATTTTCAATTTTTGGCAAATTGTTAGATCATTGACGAAATTTTCGATTTTTGACGAATTTTTCAAAATCGAAAAATTTGTCAATAATCTAAAATTTCGTCAATGATCGAACATTTGCCAAAAATTGAAAATTTGAAAAAATTGGAAAGTTTGTCAAAAATTGAAAAATTCGTTAAAAATGAAAAAGCATATTTCGAAAAAGCTAATATTCAAGAATTCGATTTTCTAAAAAATTGAGCGCGTTTCTACGCAAAAATGACATCACCAACGTGTTTCCCGCATAAAATTACCCCCTAATAGGGTGATTTTTGAGAAAATTTGGAAAAATAAAATTTTTTATTTTAGACCACATTCAATGGGGGGGGGGTATAAGCATAGGTTACCAAGGGGGGTACAGTACCCCCTCACCACTCATCCTCGGACCTCCCGCCTTTATAGTCATTCATCATGAGGGCTCGTGTACTCCCCTCCTAGTTCAAAAAAATTTGCACTTTTTGCTTTTCCCGGCGTTATTTTGAGTATCGATAAGCCTATCCACAGATATAAGTTAACAACATATAATTTTTCTTTGAATGCATTAATTTTTTTATCATGTACCCTCCTTTCACCCCATGAAAGGCCATTCATCCATCCATCCTGAGGGATCGGTGTATCCCCCACTACTGGTAAACTATGGGTATAAGCGCCGAGGTAGCTCCAAAACTTTATGTAGTTTGAGCCGAGTCTATTTGTAAATTCCTAATAAGTCTCAACAAATAAAATGCTGTTCGTTTTGGCATTTTCGATTGACCAATATTTACACAAAGAAAATTGAATTAATGACGAAAGCATTTACCATGTTTTTCAACCCATAAATAAACAAACTTCCCTGAATATGCACTAGAATAAGTCGGTCCATTTATAGCACTCACGCGAAAATTGTTTTTTACGCAAAAATTTTTCACGCAGTTTATTTTTCATTCATAACATTTATAGGCGACAATATACATGTTGTTTATATTGAAAGAAAGATTTGTTTTAAAAACGCTCCTCCAACCCTGATTCAGGGAAATAGGTGTTTGTATTGAAGCGAAAATCGAAAAATTTTAAATTTTCTGTTTGAAAATGATCTTTCTGGGGGTAATTTTACGCAGGAAACCGATTCTGCGCATTCCCAAAGCTTCAAAATGTGTTCTTGATCCTGATTCAGGGAAATATTTGTGTGATGAAACGAAAATCATATTTCCCTGAATCAGGGTCAAGCACACATTTTCAAGCTTTGGGAATGCGCGCAATCGTTTCCCCTCATAAAATTACTCCCAGAAAGATCATTTTCACGCAGAAAATTTAAACATTTTTTATTATCTCGAAAACAACGAAAAATTTCTTCAACCTTTTTTTGCCTCTCATTAACTTTTTTTCATTATGTCGCCATTTTGACTAAAAGTTTTTTTATATCCCATCCAAATGATGTCCCTCTGCGACAATCCCATAGCTTCATATGTTCATTGGAAATTGAACAGTGTGTTGAGCGTTGAAGAAGTATAAACTTTTTTTCGAACCCGCCTCTTGTCTCTTGCCCAGAGGCATTTTGGCATAAATATTGAGCCTTCAAGTTTACCCAATTTCGCTAAGGAAGATTTAATCAAACAGTTTTCTTCCAAATAAAATTATTTCTATGCTTTTTCGGAGACGAATTTTCGCGCTGTCGTCAATCGATCCTCATAGGAGCTTTTTGTTAACTTCGTTGTTAAAGTGTTAGGGCATTTTTTGGAAGATTATCGAAGTTGTCTGGAAAGTGGTCCAAGTTTTCTCGAAAACTTTTATGTTTCTCAACACTCCAAGGTTTCTCGGAAAAGCACACTTGTCCAACTTTTGTTGAGAAAGAAAAAAGTTGGACCATGGCGTCCCCACGANGGGTGTTTTGGGTCGGGACAGGAATCCTCACTTTATGGTATTCGTTCTACTCAAAATTGTTTCCAATCGACTGAGAGAAGTCGGTCGAGTACCATATCATGGGGGTATCCTCTCCCCCCCCCCCCCCCGCCAAGCTTGGGCTTAGGCTTATAGTGATTTTAATTTCATGCAAGACCTAGCCTTACTATATAGCTCCAGCAACTGTGTAAAATGATTGAAAAGTGTTTTAGATGCCAAAATAGAGATATGCAAAAATTTTCATGAAATTTGGAAAACTTAAATTCGGGCTGGGGTTCGAACCCTTACCCTATGAGTGAAGGCCGAGCACGTTAGTCACTCGGCCATGAGGAAAATTTCCCAGACCCTCATGATATGGTACTCGTTTTGAAACTCTTAGCGAGCTGAGTCGATTGGCGACATTTATTTTTCATTTTGATTCATGCCATGCCTTTTTCGTTTTTTGCGCGCCGTGCCCGTAGTTGGCTTAGGCTTGGGTTTAGGGCTTTAGGCTTTTGATGGAAAACCCCCAAACCCTCATGATATGATACTCGTTTTGAAGCGCTTGAAGAGCTGAGTCGATTAGCGACATTTATTTTTAATTTTGACCCATGCCGGTTTTTTTGCGCGCCGTGGGACAAGAGTGGAGCAGTTGCAAGTGTTACATTTAGCACTTTATGAGTTTCGGGTTCGATCCCACACGGGTTCAGGGTTGCCATTTTCATTTATTTATAAGTATTTTACCTATTTTTGACCTTAAAAACTTTTTTCTAAAAAATTGAAGAAATTCGAAAAATTCATGGAATTTTTCAAATTTTCAGAAAAAATGCATTTTTTCAAATTCCCTTTTTCTGAAAATTTGAAAAATTCATTTTTTTAAAGGGGGGACCCATTTGGGGGTCATTCTCCGAAAATTTTTTTGCCAAAACTGCCTATATAGGGGTAAAATCATGCTAAAAATCGATTGCGCGCATTCCCGAAACGTGAAAATGCTTCCTTGACCCTGATTCAGGGAAGGAATTGGCGTTTTCTCATAAAAATCCGAAAATGTTAGATTTTCGCTTCAATACACCAATTCCTTCCCTGAATCAGGGTCAAGGAAGCGTTTTCACGCTTCCGTATTGCGCACAATCGATTCTCCGCCTAGAAAAGCCTAAGAATCGACGGTTTTCTCATAAAAATCCGAAAATGTTTGATTTTCGCTTCAATACACCAATTCCTTTCCTGAATCAGGGTCAAGGAAGAATTTTCACGCTTCGGGAATGCACGCAATCGATTTTTCGCATGATTTTACCCCTATATAGGTCAAAAATCGAGAAAAATTTTTTTTTGGGAGAATGACCCCCAAATGAATCCCCCCTTTAAAAGATTCTTTTTTCTTCATTTTTTTGAAAGTTAGTACGAATTGTTTTTCATCGACTTTTAAAAGTTCATCATCATAGTTTTACTAAAAAGTTCTCACATCTTCAACACGATGGCAAAGAAAGAGACATTCTTTGGAAATTCATAATAATCTCAGCTTATCGGCACAAACGAGCCAAAAAATTTTCTTCTCTGACTCTATTTTTTCTCCACTTTACATCCATAATTTTGGTGTTCAAAAAATTTTAGAAACGAAGAAAAGTCCAACTTTGTATGTGTGGCTTGGGTTAACGGAAGTGGCGAATTTGAGGTCCGCATGGCGGTGGTGATTTTCTCACTCTTTTTGGACTCCGTAATTTGAGGATAAACGACTAGCGGGAGACTTCATATGAATACGAATTATTCCCAGTGTGGCAATTTTTGAAGAAAAAATTACACAACTTTTCTATAGCATAGGCAATTTAAAAAATCACAAGTTTTTTATGTTCCAAAATAGGCTTTCTATTCATTAAGTCCCAATTTTTTTAATTTGACGAATTTTTTTATTTTTAGCATATTTTTTGATTTTGATTTTTCTGATGAATTTTTCGATTTGTGACGAATTTTCAATTTTTGACGAATTTTTTTATTTTTGACAGATATGTTAATTATTGACGAATTTTTCGATTGTTGACGAATTTCTCATTCTGTTCTTTGACTTTTTTCTACAATTACAGGGTGTATAAAAAAACCAAATCTGGGCGATTTTTTCATGTTTTTTCGACCCGAAAATTTTTTTCAAAATAACCCTATTTGGGCTAATTTTATGCGAAGAAGCTTATATGCAATTATCGACGAAAACGACAACAATTCAGAATTCCCGAAGCTTGAAAACGCTTTCTGATCCTGATTCTGGGACTAAGAGTGTGTATTGAAGCGAAAATATGAAGATTTTGGATTTTTCTTCTGAAAATCATCGTTCCTGGGGTTATTTTATGCGAGAAATTCGAAAAACATGCTCCCGAGTCGAAAAATGCTTCCCTGAATCAGGGTATGTGTAATAACACGAAATTAACAAAGAACGATTTACGTTAATTTCTTGTCATTGCACATGCTTACCCTGATTCAGGAAAGCATGTTTTCGACTCGGGAACATGTTTTTCGGATTCCTCGCATAAAATTACCCCTAGAACGATGGTTTTCAGAAGAAAAATCCAAAATTTTCATATTTTCGCTTCAATACACATTCATAATCTCCCTGAATCAGGGTCAGGAAAGCGTTGAAAATGCGCGCAATCAATTCCCCCGCATAAAATTAACTCTAATTGGGTCATTTTTAGAAAAATTTTTTCGGAAAACATGAAAAATCGCCCAAATTTCGGTTTTTTTCGATACACCCTGTAATAATAGACAGTTTTATTTTTTTTAGTCATATGTTTCATTTTCCTTTTTGACGTATGTGTCGCTTTAAGTTGTTAGAAATTTGATAGGGTTTTTTACTTTGAAGTGTTCTCATGTAATTTCATACTGGCTTTGTGCATTTTCTTTTAGATCTTTGAGCTGTAAAATTTGCTGGCTTATTAATATGTGTGTTTTAAATTGGCTAAATTGGATTAACATTTCCCTGCCGACATTTGGTTAATAGTTTTTCAGAAAGTACATTGAATGAGGAAGAAATGGCGCAAAAATTTATAAAAAAAAGTTTGTTTCAAAAAATTAATTGAATTGTCAAAACGAAAATTTTGTCCTTCATAGTTCAGTAGTAATGTGCTTGACTTTGACTTTAAAGGGCCAGGGTTCGACTCCCCGATTGAAATAACTTTTTTGCCTTTATTAAAATCTTTTTTTTGAAAATTCTTGCAGCATAATATTCCTCATTAAATGTTTTTTTGAACAACTATTAACTTTTAACGTCCGCAAGAAAGTGTTAAAGCATCAGTTCACTCGGGAAAAAACACTATGAAAAAATTATATATTCGGAAAGTTCATGAAAAATGGAGCATTTTTTGTTTTTACGACAACCTCTAAATCGTTGTAATTTTCGAGATAATTGCGTACGAAGTTGGCGATTTTGGAAATTTTGTGTATTACAACGAAAACATGTTCAAATGTTTTCGCTTCAATAACTCAAAATAATTTTCAAAATGGATAATTTTTATGTCATTTTATTCGTCTCGACGAGGTATACAAAATGCTGTACTATTTTTTTTCTAAATGTTCAAGGATTTTGAATTATTTTCTTCTCAATATACAGAAAATTATCAGGTACATATTTTCGTTGTAATAAACAAAATTTCAAAAATCACCAACTTTATACGCAATTATCGACGAAAACGACAACAATTCAGAATTAGCCGTAAAAACAAAAAATGTTCCATTTTTCATGAACTTTCTGAATAGCAACAAAAATTTGAAAAATTCGAAAAAAATTGAAAAAAACTGAAAAATTCAGAAAAAAGTCGAAAAAAATTGGAAAAAATTGAAAAAAAATGAAAAAATTCGAAGAATTGAAAAATTTTAAAAAAAAATGAAAAAATTCGAAAAAAATTGGAAAAAATTGAAAAAAATGAACAAATTCGAAAAAATATGAAAAAAATTCGAAAAAATGAAAAAAATCGAAAAAATTGAACAAATTCGAAAAAAATGAAAAAAATTTTGTGTCAAAAGCCGAGTATTTTCGAAAAATACGCGATTTTTATCTCAAAAATTGCCATTGGCAATTTAGAATTTACTGTAAAAGGCAACAAAAACAAATACTCCATTTTTCATGAACTTCTATCGAATATCTTCAAAATGGCAATACTTTTTCCGAGTGGACTAAGTCCCTTAAACCTGAACCTGATCTTATACTTAGCAACCCACCCAAAAGTTCAACCACAAGATTTCATTCTCTTTTTTTCAAACCTTTTCTTTAGTGGATTTTACATCGCTTCACCGCCTCTTTTTAAATCTCTTTTGACTCGACTTCTCAAGGTGTCAAGTTTTCTAAAGTTCTATGAAAAAAATCTTCCAACTTTTGACATCACTACTATTATATTCAATGGATAGAGGAATTGTTTTATGCGAACAAAAGCCTTCTTCGAATTTTTGACTAAAGCCAACAACTTATACCAACAAACATTTGTAAAGTGTTAGGAAAATTTATTGTTTTTTTAAAGTACTTTGTTTCATGTGATTTTTTATATATTTCATTTCGAACAAAAGTTCAGAGAGCACCGTGGCTATAAATTTTAAAGGACCAGTTCATTTTCACGTCATTCATGTTTTCGTTGTAATACACAGATTTCAAAAATCATTAACTTCAAACTTCAAAAAACACTGTGAACAAATTAAATATTCAAAAAGTTCATGAAAAATGGAGCATTTTTTGTTTTTACAACAGCCTCTAAATCGTTGTAGTTTTTAAGAAAATTGCGTTCGAAGTTGGCGGTTTTTGAATTCTGTGTATTACAACGAAAACATGAACACAGTGAAAATTTGTCCTGAATCAATAAAAGTTGTGTGTGAAAAAAGAAAAAATTTTTTAAACATTTTCGCGTCAATACACACACACACGAATTTTCATTACGTTCATGTTTTCGTTGTAATACACAGATTTCAAAACTCGTTAACTTCAAACGCCCCCACCATGAATAAATCCTGGGTACGACCATTGATCATGATTGACTTAACACTTGCAAATCTCCTTCCCGCGCTTTCCTTCTATGACCTTGTCTCGTTGCCCAAAAACTTCCGGCTTTTATTTTTCCAAGTAGTATATGCTCAAAAATTTTGGCATCAACTTCATTGAACTCGACTCACTCGAACCAAAGATTATATTTTAATAGCCGATAGCCGGAAACATGAAGTCACGAAGTTAATCGCGGCTCGTCCCCATATGAATCGTGTGCACCGAAGGCGATTTCCGTGTCGGTGCCAGTCAAAAAATGAGGAGTAAACCGGGGGGTTTGGGTTTTCATGTGGAATCGGCTACTCTCACGCACGCGCATCGCATGTCCGGAGGGTAAAATATTAGCCAGTATTTTTCCATCTTTGTCATTTTTGAAAAATGAGTGGATGAAAGGAATACTTATATTTATATAATAAGCGTCACGGCGGCTCAAAACGTGCAACAAGTGGGAACACCCATAAAAAATGCTAGAAAATCGGTCAGAAACTTGCTTACGCTTCCCTGACCCTGATTCAGGGGAGGGTGGGTGTATTGAAGAAAAATTAAATAAAATTTATTTTTATGAAGGAAAACATGTATGGGGGTTTTTCTAGGCGGGGAATCGGTTGTGCGCATTTTTGAAGCATGAAAAAGCTTGATCCTGATTCAGGGAAGGGGAGGGTGGGGTGTATTGAAGCGAAAATTAAATAAAATTTATTTTTACGACGGAAAACATGTCTGGGGGTTTTTCTAGGCAGGGAATCGGTTGCGCACATTTTTGAAGTATGAAAATGCTTCCTTGACCCTGATTCAGGGATGGTGTATTGAAGCGAAAATTAACTAAAATTTGATTTTTCAACGGAAATCAATCAATCCACAAAAACTTTTTTCCTCAGATTTTTTCGAGACAAAAAAATTGGCTTCAAGCGAGATTTGAACCCGCGACCTTGTGACCATGAAGCCGCTGCTTTGCCACTGTACCACCGAGGCTCAATCAAACGACTATTATATTCGTTTTTCCACATTTTTCCTAACTTTTGAGCTAAAAATCTGAGTTTGTCAGACAGAAGAAGGTCCCTTGTAAATTTTTTGGGTGTTCCCACTTTTTGCATGTTTTGGGCCGCTGTGGTGTGGATAGCTTTCATTGGAAAACACAAGAGCTCTTCTCTTTCATTTCGGCAAATGGATAAATAGAAATTTTATTGCCATTCGATTAAAACTTGTGTCAATTGCATGACTTGATGTTAAATTAAACCAGCGGGGAAAAGTTTCGAGGGAAACGTCAGAGAAAAAAGATAGTAATAAACAGAGATGTGGTGCGGAAAATTTTTTGGTTCATTATTTTTGTGATGATGTGTGGGAAGGAGAGGATTATGCGTGTATAAATCCCGTGCTAGTCTATTTTCTGTTGTACTTTTCTGTTATATTGAATTGAAATTTGCTCTCCAAAAGCTAATATAAGAGTCAACTGTCTTCATCAGAAATACTAGAAAAATGATTTTTCTTTTTTTATGTTTTTTCTCTCCAGGTAATTCTCTCCTACTACTATAAACGTGTAATGTTTGTGTGTGTGTGCAGACGATCTCTACTAATCCATAACTAGAGACCACCACGTAAAAATTTTCTGATTTCGAATTTTGGTCCAAAAATCGAATTTTAGTAAAAAAAAATTCGATTTTTTTTGGCAAAATTCGATTTTTGATCAAAATTTATTTGTTGCCAAAAAATCGAAATTATTTCTACACACACCTTTTGGATATTTTTAGCTAAAAATTTCGAAAAATTTTTTTCCACATGTCGTCCTCTGTACAGTACAATTTTGTATAGGGTTAGGCGAAAAAGTACACACATTACATGTTTAATGTAGTAGAATATTTTGCTGCTTTTGATTTGTTTCTATTTGTTTCACCTGTTGGAGAATTTTTTTTAGTCGATTTTTGACATTTTAGAAAGACGATTTTTTGCTTTATAATTTAAAATTTTAATTAGATTCACTTGAAGCTGATAGTCAAAAAATGAGGTAAAAACAAAAATTAATCATCCGGGAATCAAACCTTGGTGTAGTGGTTAGCGCGTTCGGCTAGCAGCCGTAAGTTATAGGGTTTGATTCCCGGGTGCGTCATTGTGTTTGCCTCATTTTTGACTATGAAGCTGATAGTAAAAAATGAGGTAAAAACAAAATGACGCACCCGGAAACCAAACGCTCAACCTATACGAACGCGCTAACCACTACACTATCACCACAAGTTAATCTAGGCTTTTATTCTTTCTTTAACATGAAAAACAGCAAAAAATTGAGTCTATTTAAAGAAAGAATAAAAGATTTCCTCCCCAGATTTTACCAATTTTGTGGGATCTTAGTCCTTCCAAGGTTTCTTCTTCTTCATTCTCGTCAATTTTACAGAAATTTTTAATTCTTGGAACCTTTTGGAGAATTCAGTTTTGCTAATTTTATGTGTGTCTTTCTTGTTAGATCTAATGGGCGCATTCTACGAATCCTACAATTTTGCTAACAAATCGAGTCAAAGGACTAATTATGTAGGCTAGCAAATTGTTTCCTTCATGTGAATCCAGTCAAACTTATTTAATAATAAGCTTTTTAATTCTCGTGATAGTCGCGATGGAATTTTTCATTGTCGTTGGTTTTTTTGTTCATATACCAACTTCTATTTTCGAAAATTTTCCAAGAAAATTTTCGGAAGCAAAGAAGAGGAATAAAAAAGGAAAAACTAGTGTTCACGCCTTTTATTCACGGACTTGTATATATATGCCTTTGTGTTGACTCCTAGTCCTGGCAGAGTCATAATGATATTCCAAGCGAATTTTATGAACTATACAATTTTGGTTCTTCTTTTTGTTTTATGGAAATCACGTGTCTTTGAATAGGACTAGACTTCGAGATTCTATTTTAAAGGACAGTCTAGTGGGAAAAAAGTTGTCAATTTTTGTTGATATTCGGAAAGTTCATGAAAAATGGAGCATTTTTCGTTTTTACGGCATGTTCTGAATCGTTGTAGTTGTCGAGGTAATTGCATTCGAAATTTTGAATGTGTGTGCATGTTTTCGTTGTAATACACAAACTTTTTTGAATTTTTAATCGATTTTTGCAGCGATTTTTTAAGTCTTCATAAAATGAACATTGTAGTCATTTTTTAGCTAGATGAGACGAACAAAATGACACCAAAATTATCCAATTTGAAAAATTTCAATTTTTTGACGATTTTTTAAATTTTTGACAATTTTTTTAATTTTTGTGATTTTTGGAAAAATTTTTCGATTTGTTCAATTTTGACGATTTTTGATGATTTTTTATTTTTGACAATTTTTTCAATTTTTGTGATTTTTGAAATTTTTTTTCAATTTTTTCAATTTTTGATGATTTTTTGATTTTTGACTATTTTTTTCAATTTTTGACGATTAAAAATAATTTATTTTTCATTTGTTGAACAAAAAAAGTCAATTTTATTGCAAAAAATTTGAAAAAGTTTGTGTATTACAACGAAAACATGCACTTTTTCAAATTTTTTGCACAAAAATTGACTCTTTTTTTGCTCAAAAATGAAAAATAAATATTCTTTTTAAACGTTAACAATTGTTGATTTACAGTAGTAAAGATATTTGCATTGAAATTTGACGATTTTAGTGCAAAAAATTCAAAAAAGTTTGTGTATTACAACGAAAACATGAACCCAAATTCAAATTTCAATCGCAATTATCTCGAAAACTACAACGATTCAGAGGTTGACATAAAAACGAAAAATGCTCCATTTTTCATGAACTTTTCGAATATAGAATTTTTTCGAGTGGACTGGTCCTTTAAAAAATATTTTTCTTTACTTTTGTTGTACAGCCAGAATTCTGGCTGTGCAACAGTTTCTGCAGAAAGAGAAGGTATGATGCGAGAGGCGCTTCAATAGAAAGCAGAAAAGATGGAAGATTTCTCTTTTGCTAAAAATTTTTTTGTCTGTCTCAAATTTTCACAATGTTTTTTCGTCACAAGTCAATCTTTTCTTCCGGATTCGTTTTTTAGACAGCCACCGTGCTTTCGGCTAGTTGATCAATTGATCCACCAGAGCACAAAAAGACACACGATTTTCTGAATAAGCTTTCAATTTTGTTTGATAAAAACATTTGTTCATCCTTCATTTTCGCTACTCTTGAAGTTGTCTCCTCATCGAAATTGCGAACGATGGGAGTTTTTTTATCTTGTTCGTGAGTGAAAATGAATGAAAGCTGGCGGGAATTTTCATTACTCTTTTTTAGTGGAACGATCACGCTCTTCATTTTTAACACATTTTTCACATATTCGAAAATTTTTAAATTAGGCAAAAGTTTTCGGGCCCGACCGGGACTCGAACCTGGATCAGGCTCCTGGCTACCGTCCAAGTGCACTACCATTGTGCTACCGAGATGCCCTTTAATTGGTAAATATTTGACGGTGTATTTTCCACTACTCGTACTGTGATTAACACCTGTGTATCACAACGTGAGTAGTGGAAAATACAACGTCAAGTATTTACCGATTAACGGGCATCAGTTGTATCGGTAGCACAATGGTAGTGCAATTGGATGTAGATAGGAGGTCCGGGTTCGAGTCCCGGTCGGGTCCGAAAACTTTTGCCTAGTTTTATTTTTAATTTTTGATGAAATTTTCAATTTTTAACAAAATTTTCAAATTTTATCGAATTTTCAAATTTTGTCGAATTTTTAATTTTTGTCGAATTTAATTTTTGACGAATTTTCAACTTTTATCGAATTTTTAATTTTTGACGAATTTTTCAGTTTTTGTCGAATTTTCAACTTTTGATGAATTGTTCAAATTTTGACGATTTTTTCAATTTTTTTCGAATTTTTCTTCCAAATTTTTGTCTTTTTCGATACACCCTGTAATAACTCTTTCCTATCAAAAATCCCCTACAACGTCACCGTGTGTTGCAGATCGGAAAAATTTAATACATCAACATTTTTTTCCATTCCATTTAACCTATTTGTCTGTTGGAATGTACATAATAGATATGCATGAGGAGAGAAAAACCATGCTTGTTTGAAATTGTATTTTTTCTTTCCAGCTTTCTCTCTTATCGATCTGTCTTCGATCCATTCATCCTAATGCGCGAGTAATTTGATCCTAGAGCCGAGTACAGGGGAAGAAAGCACAAGAAAAGAAGAACACTTAGGTTTCCATCAAATCTCGGCCAACTTGTCCCTCTACAACACTACAATATTTATTTGCTAAAAAAATTTTACATATGTAATGACGGATGGAACTTTGTCACCCAGCTATTAATAGAAAGCTTAACAATAGAACCTTTTTGCAGCCATTTATTTTTGTTTGGAAATTTCACATGAAGTTCATGAATCTTTTAAAAGCTTTTTCAAAGCCTTTTTATTGGGTTATTTATTGGTCCATTTTTGAGTATGAAGTCTTCATATAGGGTAGTACAGGGTGTAACAGTGATTTGTTCCCCGATTTAAACGCTTAAAAACGCTTCCCTGAATCAGGGAATCAGAGTGTGTATTGAAGCGAAAATCGAAAATTTTTTAATTTTCTGCCTGAAATGAATTTCCGGGGGTAATTTTATGCGGGGGAATCGATTGCGCGCATTTCCGAAGCTTGAAAACGCTTCCCTGATCCTGATTCAGGGAATCGGGGTATGTGTATTGAAGCGACGACCAATTTTTGCTATAATACATCAATTTTTCTTGGATTTGTGATCAGGAAAGCGTTTTCAAGCTTCAAGAATGCGCGCAATCGATTCCCCGCATAAAATTACCCCCAAAAAGTCATTTTCAGACAGAAAATTTAAAAATTGTCGATTTTCGCTTCAATACTTACACTCCGATTCCTTGATTCAAGGAAGCGTTTTCAAGCTTTGGGAATGAGCGCAATCAATTTTTTCGATTTTGACGATTTTTTCTTTTTTTTAATTTTTAACGATTTTTTCAATTTTGACGATTTTTCAATACCCACATTCCGTTTCCCTGATTCAGGGAAGCATTTTCAAGCTTCAAGAATGCGCAAAATCGATTTCCCGCATAAATTTTCCCTCAGAAAGTCATTTTCAGGCAGAAAATCTAAAATTTTCAATTTTCGCTTCAATACACAATACATATACTCCGTTTCCCTGATTCAGGGAAGAAGTTGGAAATGCGCACAAATCACTCTGATACACCCTGTGTAGATTCTTTCCAAAGTACATTCTCTTCGCAAATATAGCCAATAATTTTACTTGACGCGATTTCCGATTCACGTGAAGTTGAACTAGAAACTTCTTATTTTTCTTATAGAACATATGAGATGATTCTATTAAGTGCATACGCATAATTATTTGCTATTTATTGCGAAAAATACTTCCCTGATTCAGGGAAGGTGTATTGTGTATTGAAGCGAAAAGTCGCAAAAATACGATTTTTGCCTAGAAACGATATACAGCTTTTCTTGAATCCGGGGAATTTTATCAATATCAAATTCGAACTCCTCGCACATTTTTAGGCTGTTTTTAGGCCAAAATCGCATTTTTGCGACTTTTCGCTTCAATACACAATACGCCTGAATCAGGGAAAATGTTTTTTAAAACGCCTTTTTGCAAAAACCTCTCACATATTGAGCTTGAAAATGCTTCCAAGCTAACCCTAATCCAGGGAAATAAGAGTATGTATTGAAGCGAAAAATATAAAATTTTCGATTTTTCTTCTGAAAAATAACCAGAACGATGATTTTCAGAAGAAAAATCGAAAATTTTTATATTTTCGCTTCAATTATTCTCTTATTTCCCTGAATCAGGGAAGCATTTTCAAGCTTCGGGAGTGCGCACAATCGATTTCTCGCATAAAATTAGCCCTAGAACGATAATTTTCAGAAGAAAAGTCGAAAAATTTTAATTTTCGCTTCAATACATACTCTTATTTCTCTGAATCAGGATTAGCTTGAAAGAATTTTCCAAGCTCAAGATGTGAGAGAAAATTTTGAGTATATTCGACAATCAACTAGATTCAAATTTTACCTTTTTCTCTTCATACAAAAGAACCTTCTTCCCACGAATCTCCAATACCTATTTCAACAGTAACAGTAACGGCATACTTTTCTTCTTCTTCCTCTTTCATTCTTTGTTACTTTTTGCGACATATCTAGGAGAATTTTTTTTTCCTGGTTGACGACTTTGCTAATACAAGCTAGAAGCTAAGTCTTGTTTTTCATGATGAAAACGTTTTTCTCCAAGTGAGTGTGGCCTATTTTTGTTCGCGAGTTTACTTGGAAAACTTTTTTGTTTAGCTTTTCCAAAACATTCTTCCCTACGAACATTTTCCGGACGTTGGCATACATAAAATTAGCGCAATTACCGCACACTTAAAACGCCGCTAAATGCCTTCAAAGAAGACGCGTGCCGGAATTATTTATCTTTTTCACTTTTCTAACAGTTGACACTCTCCATTTCGTTCACTTCTTTGATATTTTTTGCGAGTCGACTTTACGTGCGCTTTTTTCTTACGTATGAATTTCCGAGATTTGTGTTGCTTGGCATTTTGGCCTTGCCAAACAACGATTGTGATTTTCGGTGCCTATGACTAATGAATATGAATGGCAAGAGCATAGATCGGCAAGGTGGGAGAGGGGATCCCCTCCCCCACCTTGTCGACCTATATTTCTTGATACCCCTCCTCAGTTTTGGGTCCATGAGTGAGTGGGTCAGTGGGAGACTCCTCCTCTTGCCAACCAATTTTAGAAAATTTTCGAGCAAGTTCCCCTGGTTCCCGCCACTTAACGTTGACTAAACTCGGCAAAAAATTTTTCCGAAGATTACCCATTTAGGGGTAATTTTATGCGCAAAATCGATTGCGCGCACTCCCACAACCTGAAAACTGCAAAAAAATGATGAAAATTCGCCAAAAACGACCACGCAGGGATGCATGGAGATGCAGTTCGGTTTTTTCGAGAAATGAACAAATATCCTCCCGCATGCATCCCTGCGTGGACGTTTTTGGCGAATTTTCACCATTTTTTGCGGTTTTCAGGTTGCGGGAGTGTGCGCAATCGATTTTTCGCATAAAATTACCCCTAAATGGGTAATCTCCAGAAGAAAATAAAAATTTTTGTTATGTGGCGAGAACCAGGGGAACTTGCTCCAAAATTTTTTATCTGAAAATTTATTTAGCTTGAGGTAGTCTTCTGGCACCAATTTTTATGGATCACCTCATATGTTCGGCGGGGTCCATGAGGTGGTCCTCCCTCAATTTTGGGTCCATGAGTGGGTCAGGGGGAGACCTCCCCCCTTGCCGACCTATGGTTAAGAACATTTGTTCAAAATTAGAAAATCTGACTGAGGGGAACAGTCCCACCCTCTTGTCCATGTATGTTTTCAACGTTTATATGGAGGGATATAAAATTTCTAGAGCGAAATCGAAATTTTTTTGGAGAAAAACTATTTTGCAAAAATTTGATATGGGAGCTATTAATAAACATGATGATAACTGCGTGTTGAGCTCTTTGGAGAAAATTTTTTCGTATTACATTTCCAATTTCGCGCTGGAGAAGGAATGATGCTATAAATTGACGATAAAATTGACTTAATTGCTAGTTTTACTCGACTTTATACTTTTATGCGTTAATTATCTCGAGAAATTTGCTTATCAATAGTTGGGTGGGAGGACTTTTACGCTCTCACATATGCACAATGACATTTGCGCATCCGACTTTGAGCACCCGATTGTTGCGCCTGACATATGCGCTCTATAATTGCGCAATGACATTTGCGCCCCTACATATGCGCGCTAATAATTGCGCCCCAACATATGCGCGCTGATAATTGCGCCCCCTACATATGCGCGCTAATAATTGCGCCCCGACATATGCGCGCTGGTAATTGTGCCCCGACATTTGCGCATTCGACATTTGCACCCCTACATACACGCGCTAATAATTGTTCCTCGACATATGCGCGCTGATAATTGTGCCCCGACATTTGCGCACTCGACATTTGCACCCCTACGTACACGCGCTAATAATTGTGCCTCGACATTTGCGCTCCGATATTTGCGCACCCGACTTGTGCACCCTTTTCCGTTTTGAAAATTTTCGACGTTTTTTGAAAGATTTTTTCAGTCAAATGGTGACCAAAAACATATGCGCTCTATAATTGCGCTCCGACATTTGCGCCCCAACATTTGCACAAATCCGTGACCAAAGTCCTCCGCCTATTTTTCCCATGTATGAAAATGAGCATTGAAAATAAAGCCAAGTCTGCTTCAATTTCAAACTTTTCAAACTTTTTCCTATTTCAATTATTTATTCATTGTATTATTTTTTCCCACTAAAAATTAATCTTTTCAGTTGAAAAGCCGTTTATAATAACCATGAATAGCATATTCGAAGAACCGTCACATGATATTTGTTAATTTCTATGCCTTATGACATTCAAATGAATATAACTTAATTATGGACAAACTATTTAGTTCTTAACTTATTGACGAACGGCTAAACAAATTAGGTGGGTATGGATGTGGGCACTTGTCAAACTGTGCTCTTCCAACTCCCCAATAAGAGTATTATCTATTCGCTACTCTTTGAAGTACACCAATTCTACAGACCTATTCATACTTATGTGTCCATATTTATGTGTATTTTCGGGACG
>OZJO01022988.1:0-54821 GCA_900406225.1 Acrobeloides nanus | reverse complement strand
GCTCAAAAAATAAGATTTGGACTCTCAAAATAAGAACAAATCTGATAAATAAGAACACTTGGTATCTCTGGTGTTAAGATTGGCATTTCAAATGTCCTTACTTGGCTTCTTCAGCTGCTGCAGGCGCAGGTTCAGCGGCTGGTGGTGGAGCTGGTGCTTCCTCCTGCTCCTCTTCTTCTTCGCTGCTAAAATTTTTGAAACATTGTTGTTTCAATGTTAAAATTTAAATCTTACTATTCCTCTTCAGAAGACATGATAAAAAGAAGCCAAACTAAAAAAAAGTTAACTTAAAATAAAACAAAAAATTTATTTTTGAAAAACATGCGAACAACGAGCACTTTGTGCGAATTTTTCAAACAATCTATAAGTTTTATAATTTTCACCTAAATAAACTTATAGGGGTTAACTATAGTATGGGCTTAAATAAAAACGGACACTCTTTTCTGTCCTTAAATTACGTTTGCCAAGAGGGGAGGGGGTCTGAAAAATCTAACGATTTCTTACAGAGGGAGAGGGTCGGCAAAAATGGCACTAGGCCCCTCGTTACGGGCTCTCTTTACCGAGCACACTCATCACGGTCACTCGTTACAGAATCCGCTTGTTACGGCCTGCCAGGGGCGTGTTAGGGCTTCAAAAATGGAGGGGGAAATCATAAACAACTTTTTTCAATTTTTTATGAAAAAATTAAATTTTTAAGGTAGGGGGGTCAGCCAAAATCTAACGATTTAATTACGGGTGGGGGTTCAAAAATCCAAAAAAAGCAAACGTAATTTATTACAGCCCCCTGTAATTTTATTTCGAAACCCGTTCATTTTTATCTTAAAAAATAGAAAAACTTTATATGGCAAACTTATTTTTAATAAAACTCGCTAGTAGGGCTAGAACGTTATCGTTATAATGGATAAAGAATAACGGAAATAATTGATTTTTTGGAGGATTTTCGTTATACGTTATAAAGACAACGAAAATTTTGGAGCTACAATAGCGGAAGGGGCCACCCACATTTTTCTGGAAATGATCCCTAAAAATATGCGGGGAATCCGAATTTTATATTTTCGAAGCGAAAAACGCTTCCCTGATTCAGGGAAGGCGTATTGTAATTAAAGCGAAAAGTCGCAAAAATGCGATTTTTGCCTAAAAATGACCTCTTTTGGGGTACAAATGTGCGGGAAAAGAAAAGCGTTATTTTTAGACCAAAATATGTTATTTTCGCGTCGATATACAGCTTGTCTTGAATTTTAGAGACTTTATCAATGTCAAATTCGGACATTTTTAAGGCAAAAATCGAATTTTGCGACTTTTCGCTCCAATATACAGGCCTTTCCTGAATCAGGGAAGTGTTTTTTGCTTCGAAAATGTCAAATTCGGATTCCCCGCATGTTTTATAGGGGTCATTTCCAGAAAAAATTTCACGTGGGTGGCCCCCCTCTATTGTGTAGTAGTTCCAAAATTTCGAAATTCGTTAAAATAACGATAACGAACACCAAAATTGAGCAATTTTCACTAAAAGTGGATAAGGAAGCCGGTCGTCCAATCTGGCAAGTTAAGCAATTTTTATTTATTTTTGAATAACATAACGATAACAGAAAATTTTTGCTAACTTTAGCTCTACTTTTATAAAAATTGTAAAAAAAGAATCCATTAAATTTGTAAAATGAATTTTCTATCATACGAGAGGGGTATCCGTTTATGGATTATTACAGGGAAAACTTAAGCCCGCCCTATAGTATTAAAACAAAAGAAATCACGTCTCATTTTACTCGAAAATCAATTGAGACAAGGTGTTTTGAGGTGTTTCAGTGGTAGATCGAGCAATTGCATTGATTTTGATCGCTTGAAGAATATGGTGGGTGGATCTCTAAGCTAATCGTTTTTCTCTAATCATCAAGTGGAGTTGATCCCTACCAGGTTCTCATCGTCCATGCATTGCCTGAGAGGTCATTATTCATCTGGATTTCCCCATTAAACCAATTGTTAACGTAACAACAACTTATTAAACTTTTGAATCAAGCTGAAAAAACGAGAGCCGCAAATTCTTGATAGCGCTCCTCGAAAGAGTGCATTTAACCATCAACAGTTATATTATTTGCTTATATAAAACGTACAAATAAAATTAGGCCAAATGTTTTTAAAAACATTTTGATTGCGATTTTTATGAGATAAATATTGCGAATCGCAACCTTTCCGATAATTTGGTTCTAGGGTGTTTCGAAACAGATGACTAAAAAATAGATTTTTGAGCTACTACACAATAGGGGGGGTCACCCACGTGAACAGTTTTTCTAGAAATGACCCCTCTAGGGGTCAAAATATGTGGAGAATCCGAATTTGACATTTTCAAAGCGAAAGAATCTTCCCTGATCCAGGGAAGTCATTTCCAGAAAAAATTTTTGAAAATTTTTTCACTTGGGTGGCCCTAAAGGAGAAAAAAAACTCGTCCGTTTCAGTCTAACTTTTTGGGCTCATGCATTGAAACATTTTGTTTTTAGTCAGTTGTGAAAAAAGTATGTTCATTGGAATGTTTATTTATAACTTGTCTAATAAACATATACAATTGTACGATAGTTTACACATGATATAGAAAGATATTGCTGCTTATATGAGAGAAGTAGAGTAGGAACATACATGAAAGATACCCGAATTCGAGGAATGGCTAACTTACATTTTTGCACATTCAATAAAACTTATTTCAAAAACGGCTAGTTTTACAGAGACCCCAAAAATAGCAATCCTGCGATTTTTTTGAGGTTCGGCAATGGGTGCAATCATTTTCGCAAAACCCCCTATAGGGTTATTTTGGTAAAAATTAAAAAATTGCCATTTTTTGGGTCCCTGTAATTTTCGTTCTTGTTCATATCTACATTGAAAAAATTGGCCGAACAGTCATTCACGATTTTGCCGTTATTTAGCTGTATGAAGAACGGTTAAGACGAAAATCGCGTTTTTCATAGACAAAAATTTTGTAACTTTTTAGTTTGAAAGTCAATTACAGCTATATAACACACTTTAGGTATCATGAAGTTTCCAAAAATGAAGCTATTCCTAAATCAACAATGAGAACTTGTCCGAGAAGCACTGCATTTAATAACATCTTATACAAGAAATGTTGAGGTAAACTACAGTGTCATCCGGAACTATATAAGGCAAATAGAAAATTTGGCTAATCAACAACACAAAAATATCACAATCCGCTTTCAGCTATCCCTTCATCGTCTTCAATGAACGCCGGATTTTGGTGGACTTCAATCCGCGGCGCTGTTCCTGAAGCCGCTAGTGCACCCGCACCTGCACTACTTATCCACATGGAGTCTGAGCCGTTCACTAGATGCGAGTATGAATTCGGCTGCCCACCATTAAAAAACGATATCGCAGTTGGGTTGAGCAATTGCGGGTAGACGTTCTCCAGCGCNCCGTTCACTAGATGCGAGTATGAATTCGGCTGCCCACCATTAAAAAACGATATCGCAGTTGGGTTGAGCAATTGCGGGTAGACGTTCTCCAGCGCATATACCAGACATTGGTGAATGAAGATGTACTGCTGCTCGTTTTGAACCATGTGGCATCGTTCTAATCTCATTTCATACACGCTTCCAAAAATGTCGATTGGCCGACTAGCTTCGATGTTTTCGAGCCCTCTGACGACGGAGATAAATGTTCCACTTCGGCCAACACCAGCACTAAAATTTTCGGTACTATTAAGGATCAGCGAGCCCATTGACGTGACTTTTTTCAAAAAAATTCACGTCTAGTGTGGGCTCGCTAATCCTTAGTAGTACAAAATTTATGAAATTTATAAAAATCCAACCTGCAATGTACGATAGCTCTTGGGCCAGAAGGTTTATTTGTTTGAGCTTGAGTTATTAGCGAGCCAGGGATTTTTGCCCGAAATAGGCGGACGAAATGGACAATACCAACGGGATGGTCGGGAACACCGAAGTCTGGCCATGCCATATAGTGGAAGTGGGTGACGGTTCGAGCTGCCTGTGGACCAGTTTCCGCCAAGTTGGTGAGGCGCAGTTCTCTTATGGTGAAATCATCGTATTCGATAGATTCATTCAAGAGTGTGACCTAAATTTTTTAGGATATTATGCGAATTTCAAACAATGGCTCCAAATCGGCTAATTTTTGTACTGGGGGGGGGGGAATCTCTATTGCAACCTCACAAAAAAAATTTTGCAACCTTTATAAAAAAGCATCAACGCTACTTAAAATAAATAAAAAACAACTTAAGGGTCAAATGTGAATTTCGAAATATGGCAAGCCCGTGCCGTAGGAAAGGAGCGACAAATGGGACATGCCCTCCCTCGTAGCCAGTAACTTTAAAATTTACCTCAATATCACCAAAACAAAGCGATCTTTGGTTATTGTCGGGCCAATACTGATGACACTTATCTCTGCCCTTTTCAATGCATTTTGTTAAGGCAACAATTGCGGGGCACTGTTGTTCCCAGACAACCCTCCAAAAATGATCCCTTGTTGACGGTAAAGGGCCTTGAGCAGCAATAAATTCTCTTCTCGAATTAAAACCCGGTACATAGTTGGCATTGATGTAATCGGAACCGTCCTCATCATCCGTCGGCACGAGCTTTACCCTACTATGATCATAAGGCAAAATGTTGGTGAAGCGATTCTTGGCACGATTCACAGTGAGATCTGCGGCGATACATGGCTGGCCGTGTCCAACCAAGCGCAAATCCTAAAAAAGGAAATTTGGTACTAGTATAGTTGAAGCGTAAAAATTGAATTTTCTGTGAAAAATTAAATTTTTATAAAGTAAAAAAATTAAGGGGTTACCCTTAAAAATTGAAAAATTTAGCATTTTAAATTTTTTTCAACTACCAATAAGAACTGGGAGCCGAGCGCCTCCGGTGCTCGCGATTTCTCTGAGCGGCACACCCCGAGGGAAAATCAAGCTCTGTAAATACTGAACTTGATTTTCCCACCAACACGACCACACAGGGATGCATGTTGGCGAAAAAATCAAGCTTTATACGTTTGTATAAAAACCGAACGATCTCTGTTTTTTTTTCACACTGTCGTTTATAATGTATAATCTCTCTTTCATGTCCTATTTTTCGCTATCTTATAATAACATTCCAAAAAGAGGAGAACATTTTTCCGTATATGCAACGTGTGCGCGTGGGTGTCCAAATTGCCATGGACAATCAGCTTTGGCCACTTTTTCGTGTGACATCGAAGGAGTTGTTTCTTTTTGAGCTTAGAAGCAAAGTTAACTCAAAAGCGTGCACACAAATCGAATTATTGCACTCCCTCGATTCAGAAAAAAGGAGGAGGAAAATATAATAAAAACTTTAGTTTTTTGTTTGGAGAAAATCGTTGACTACGATTCTAACTAATCTTTTTTACATGCAAAATACATCATTTGATTGGGAAAAAGTTTTAATTATGTTCAAAATTGCCACGCATTTAATCGCTACCTACAAAACATCGAAGCTTCCTACGTAGAGAGAGAGAGATTAAAATTATCTACGACAAGTGAATCTAATCGATTATAGGGAGAAAAAAATATTTCAGATCAGTAAATGGCACTAGACTCTATTCATTGCGAGAAAAAAGACCAAATTTTACAAAAAAATATCCAAAAATTTTCATTTTTTCAAAAATTTTGATTTTCTGAGTGTTTTCAGCTTAAAAACAAGCATTTCTCAACAAAAAAAACTCGCCTGAGTGCTAGTTTTTTTTTACTTTAACTCAAGGATTAACTTAATTTTCAACAAAAAAAAGTCCCAATTTTGGCTTTTTTTTTCACCAAAAATGACCAAATTTTCACTAAAAATATCCCAAAATTTTCGTTGTTTTCACCAAAAATCTCTTATGCATTTTCAATTTAAAAACAAGCATTTCTCCTGGTGGGCCTGCTCTCCTGGTGTCATAAGATGAGCCCATCAGTTTCTTCGCTAATGTACTTGCCCAGCAACCCTACTTGGTTGTGTAAATTAAAAAAAATTACTTCATATTCTTCACTGAATCTGAAATCCGAATCGGCGGACATCAGTCGAACATGTTCGGAAAAATCTGCTATCCGTACAGGACGACTCTTTTCAATGTTAGCACCTTTAATGACAGTCCACGGCACCGACTTCTGCTGTGATGGTGGTGGCCCACTTGGCAGTCGTTCGAGCCGCTGATCTACACCAGTTCTTTCTCTCAAGCTTCTTGATCTTCGATGGTGGGCATTAAAACAATTGGTGGTGGCGAGGCCATTTTGAGGTGATGTGATGTGTATGCCATCTTCGTTGGCACTCACCGAGCACGAAACAGTCACACTGTTCAAAGTTGTGGCTGATGAGGGGGGCGAAGTTGAGTCAAGTCCAAGTTTAGCAAGGCAGTCGGCAGCGCGTTCCGCCATGATCATTTTGAGTGCGTTCCACTGACTTTCTTTTGATGATTGTGTAGTATTAGGGTTGAGACCGTTGCTCCCAAAACATGGAGGGCTAAAAAAATTTTTATGAAAAAAATATATAAAAGTTTATATTAAAAAATTTCTCGCTTGTTTTGTGAAAGTTCCCTATACTTAGTATCAGCTCATATTTTTATTTCTAAGAATTTTGCTTATAAAATAAGCATTTTAACGTAAGCAAAAATAAGTAATGTTTAAAATTTTCCTAATTGACCCTTATATTTTCGAAAAAATTTAATTTTTTTTTAGTGAAATTTTTGCTCAAAAATAGAATTTTTAATGAAAATCGAAAATATCTGCTTATAAGCATCTCCAAAAATAAGCAAAAATGCTTAGAAATAATAAAAAATGGCAGTGCTACCTATACTATCTATAGTCTTAAATGAAAAATTGATAGCAAGAGAAAAAAATTTTTTTGAAAGAAAATGAGAACTTGGGAAATAAAAAATGATATACCCCATAATTGGTTAGAGATGGAAAATTATTTAGAGAAAATCCGATCAGCCGATGTCGCTAAATTACAGGAGAAAAAACCACTCCAAATCCTCCAATCGGCTGATCGGACACGAATTTTCGGAATAGAAATTCTATACTCTGACAGGTTGCACGTAAAAGACAATACGGATATGTGTACGAACTTTGACAACCCCGCAAGCGAAACAAATCACGACCATCTTGGAGTAAACAAAACTTGTGGAGTCAATGAACAAAGAATAGAAAAAAAGCTCAAAATAGAATTTTTGTTCAAAAATCGAATTTTTTTCTCAAAATAAATTTTTGCTCAAAAATAGAATTTATACGTATCTATCAGAACTTTGACAACTCCATTAGCGAAACAAATCATGACCATCTTGGAATAAACAAAACTCGTGGAGTCAACGAAAAAAGTATAGCAAAAAACTCCTTAGTGGTCCAAAAACGCCAAACACGCATCAAATGCCATTTTCACACGTACACATACAACAACTAACAGCGATGTAGATTTTATTTATTGCCCCCCACTCACTTCGATGCTGCGAATAAGAAGAAGCCATCTTCATCCACCGTGATGAAATCCAATTCAACTTCGTCTTCAGCGCACACTCATCATTCTTCAACTCAACTCCTCAATTCTCAGCAGAAAGTCCAGCCAAATAACACACCCAATTATAAGCTAAAAAATTTTTGCCGTCTTACTTAGTGACGCGCAAACTTCTATTCCGAGAAAGGAGGAAAATGCATAATCACCATGAGAGAATAGAGCTAGATGACTATGAATTCAAATCTTGATGAAAATCCGAATAAGAAAAACATTCAGCTATTGAAATTGAGTGGGTAAGATAGGATTGTGTGTAGGATCAGGAAAAAAGGAAGCAGGTTTGAAAATGAAAAGATTTGTTATGAGATAAACTTTGACAAAATAATAACATTTCTTATGCACAAAGGCATGGATTTTTTTATACAGGAAGAAGGATGTTAAGATTAAAAGTATTTTCTGGGCAAAAAAGCGCGGTCAACTTGAATAAAAAATTTCGAGAAAAAATATAACATCCTTCACAACCTAAATTTTACTTTCTTGCCAAGAGATTTTCCGAAACTCCATACAATGGAAATATGAGAAAAAGAAATTCATAACTCAATAGAGCCTCAATACTTGAATAGGGCACTCAAACACCCACATTTCAATTTCTCAAGCACGCTATCTTTTCTCAAAAACTGCTTATATAGTCAAACTTTGGTGTTAAATTTTTAAAAATGGTTTAGCTCTAAAACAATTTTTACAGGGTGAGTAAAAAAGTGCATTTTTAGGGGCGGAAAAATTTTTAAGGACCGAAAAATTTGTCCAAAAATTGAATTTTTGCTCAATCGAATTTTTCGATTGCAAGCATGAAAACGCCTCCTTGACCCTGATCCAGGTAATAAATTCAGTGTATTGACGCGAAAATTGAAAAATTTCTTTTTTCGCCCTGAAAGCCATCTGAGAGGTAATTTTATGCGGGGAATCGATTGCGCACATTTTCTAAGCATGAAAAAATTATCTTGACCCTGATTCAAAATTTCTTTTTTCGCCCGTACACCAACTCCATTCCCTGAATCAGGGTCAAGGAAGAGTTTTCATGCTTCGGGAATGCGCGCAATCATTTTTAGTAAAAAAATTTCGTGCCCAAATATCACAAATGTGAACTTTTTTACTCACCCTGTATCTTCAAAAATTTCCAAAAAACGCAAAGGTTGTTAGCCTAGAGCACGAAACATCGATCGCTGTTAGCTCACCCACACAACAACTTAAAAATTCATAATATTTGTATATAGTCAAAAATTTAGAAATGGGAGACGAGTCGAGTGAGTCTCTTCTTCCATTCTGTCCTCCTTTGCCCGTTACGTGCATTCGGCTGTGCGAAAAGAGCGGCATCAGCGCAAACATTTGCCGTTAAAAATCAAATAAAAATCAAGGAAAAATTTTCCACGCACTTTTCAGTAAGCTAATATTCTATTTATAATACAGTTTGAAAGAACATCCGAACCATTTTTTAACATCCGAACCATTTTTTACGTTACAGGCCTGTAATGCTTAAAAAGGGGTGGACTTGAAAATTTTGCCGTTTTTGACGAAAAAATTTGCGAAATTTTTTTTTCAAAAAGTGATCTATTAGGGATAATTTTATGCGAGAAATCGATTGCGCGCATTGAAAAATTCTGAAAATGCTAACTTAGCCATGAAATTGTTATTTTTTCGATTTTTTCAAATTTTTTCGCCAAAAAAGATATCAGGGGGGGGGACAAAGTTCGAGGGCAAATGTCCAAAAGTTCGAGAGCAGAACGACAAAAGGGGACACCTGATAAAAGTTCGGGGACACTACTCCTGTCGGATTTTGCGTTTTTTGTATGAAAACACAGCAAAACGCAAAATCCGACATTGGCAGTGTCCCCAAATTTTTGTCGGTTGTCCCCGAACACCACCTGATAAAATTCCGATTTATTAATTCCATCCTATAATATTTACTTACACTTTCTTGTTTTTCTTTCGGTTATAAAGCACCAAGAAGATTAGCGCAAGTGCGCCTCCGATCAGTAGTAGGAATAATGCCAAAAATACGCTTCGAAATGTCGCACCGACTTGTAAGGGCTCTAAAATATAGAAATTAAGCTGTGAAAATTGGGTTATGAATGGAAATGTTATCTATAGCAATTACTGATTAAAAAAGAGAAAAAAACATTCTGATAAGGACATGGAGAGACAAACAGACCCCTTTTCTAATATATTATGATATTTGTAGCTTTAAAAAATTTTACGCCAACGAGTCCGACCCGAAAAAATTGTCATCAGACCCCGAAATCACCCAGGTGTTTTTGGGTGCATAACACAAAAATACACCACCCGCCGGGTTCTGAACCCATTGGGTACTAAACACAAAACACCCATGGGTGATGAACTCAGTGGGTTCAGCAGGTTACTCGACATTTTTTCCCTTATCCCTTTTGTTCCCTTAAACAATTTTTTCCAATTGTCATAGGGAAAAAATTATTTAAGGGAACAAAAGGGATAAGGAAAAAAATGTCGAGCAACCGTTCAGCACCCACGGGTGGAGCATTATTTGTTTTTACGTAAATTTTGAAATTACATAACAAAAACAATCAAAAACGTTTGGTTACATTGAACAAATTTGTTTATGAGCACATAATAAAGGATTGTTTAATGTCTGGCGAGTTTGTGTGTATCTGTATGTGTTGGGTGTTCGAGATTGAGTTCAAATGACAATCGATTTCAAATTGAATGGAGGCGCGGACACAGATCACATGGCGAGGATCGAGCTGCTTTGTGTGTTTGTTTGCCAAAACGCTTCCAAAAAATTAACTCCCTACCCACATGTTCGAAGGTCAAAATGAATCAAATACAGTCAAACCTCGATATAAGTGTTAATTGCAAGTGATTGTTTTATGCTGTTACAATCAACTCTCGATTTAGTGACCCCTGCCGAGAATTTTCTCGCCAACACGACCACGCAGGGATGCATTACAAAAGTATAAATACAGTCAAATTCGATTTAGTGACATCTCGTATTTGTATTTTCTAAGAACCAAGAGAATTTATATGAAATTTTTAAGGCCAAGATAATAAAATTGCCGAAATTCCTACGTATACAACTGATCAAAGCGCAAAATACATTCGAAACAAATTTTTTGTTGTTTGCATGTTTTGATAAAAACTTACAGATCTATCTATTTTTAAAATTTCAAATTTTAGGACCCAAACAAAAAATTCTTGTGTAACAAGTTTGTGAGAACCGGAATTTTAATTAGACAAACAGCAAAATTTATACCTTGTTTATAGTTGATTTATTTTTAGATTTTGTGTACAAGACCTATCCCTAGTTCATGATGAAGAAACAGTGATGAACCTCGAAGCTGAAGAACCGAACTTTGGACAAGCTGAAGAGATGGCAGACCTCATGGAATTTGAATACTAGATGAAGAAGCAGAAGTCGAAAATTAATTCATTTTTGTATCATTATTTGTTTATTATGTGTTTTGTTAATTATCTACTGAATGTTTGATTTATTATTGTGTAAATTTCGTTGTTTAAAAAAAAATTTTATTTCCTTTTTGTGAATTTTTATGCAATTTAGATCTGAAAATGAGCAATCAAAAAAAGCGCAAAAGTATCATGCTGGAGAATAAATTTCAGATTATTGAAAAAGCGAGCAACAATTTGGCTAAAGAATTTGGAACCTCACGAAAATCCATTCAACGAATTTTTAAAGAGGCAAAATCATCCGTCTCTACATGAAACTGAATCTGTCGATGATTCGAACCCTGTGCCAAAAGGAACGGCGGAACCGATGAACTACGACGACTTCCTAGAAGTTGGAACAGAAGAATCGATAGGAGAAGAATACACGTTTTTGATGGATGATGAATTATAAATTTTTGTTCTTGTCAATTATCATGGAAAAAAATTATATGAAAAAACATAAACTAAAAAAATATTTTTTCCAACAAAATTATAAACAACCACATGTGTGGGGAAATTTAAATGCATTCATACTATGAATGGAAAAATCAAAAGTAGGAAATGAAGAGGATTAGACGTCAAAAAAGATGATTGCCTCCTCATTCTCGGAGAAACTCCCCCCTCTCTCTCTATTCGCTTCTCGTCGCGCCAAATTTATTCGTTTGGCAAAAAGAAGAACGATGTAAACGGTCTGCCTCAAAATTCGATAATCTCCCCTCATATTCGGCTTATGCGCTATAGCCCTTCAGTCAACCATCATCTCTATCTCGTGTTTTTTGTGTGTGTGTTCTCTCCATGTCATGCTACTACAGCAAAAGGGATGGATGCATCCACTTTTTGAATTTCCATTCATACATAGTTTTCTCGAGTAATAGTAGTATTTCCATTGACGGACACATGCCAGCTATGGGCGGACAATTCAGTGGATAAGTGCCTATGGGGGGCTTTATCCGGAAGAGAAGAGGGAGGAATGCAGTATGGGAATGACAAGACAACTCCAAACACATAGCGTATGAAAATGTAGAAAAATGAATATCAACTCTGTGATTCCAACAAGCTGGATGCTAATGGTCTAGTGGCTAGGAAGCTGGACATTCATGTTATTGGCGCGGGTTTGATCCCACCAGGGTCGAAATTGTTATGCAAGCGGGATTCGAACCTGCGACCTTAAAATACAATCGTGGGCTCTGACCAAAGAATGAAAATATTAAATGATGCAAAAACAATTCGTCTCTGACGGGGATTGAACCATCGCAGTATGGCAGAAAATGTTTTTCTCGAAAAAAACTAAAAAATTTTCATATAATTTTAACTGGTGCTTGCTTTTACAACTTTTTATGATTCGCAAAAAAATTTCGATCCTGGTGGGATCGAACTCGCGCCAAAAAACATGAATGGCCAGCGTCCTAGCCATTAGGCCATGCGAGCCCATCATTGTGCAATGCAATTTTTGTTTATAAATTTCAAAAATTCAACCATTTGTATGTGTGGGATAGTTTTCTGTTATGATTTTTTTCCATTTTCTCAGCCATGCCAAAAACCCAAGTCTTCAAATCTCCGCAAAACACATGCGTAGGTGGCGAATGGGCTGTCCTGAGTCGTCTTCCGCTTTGAGCCAATCAATCTTCCTACTCTCTATCCTACTTCTTTCTTTGAGCTAGCATGCCTGCGGCCAAACGTTGAGAACAAGCGAACTTGGACGAAAAAAGAACTTTACGAGCCGACACACACAATTTATGAATGGAGGAGGAGGAAGAAAGCCGAACCGAAGAACTCGCAAAAACATCCAGAAATTCATGAATGGAAGAAGACGAAAACACACTCAACTCTCAGCCCGAGTGAGAGATTATGTGGGCTTAAAGAGCCGCAGGATATGAAGTGAGTGAAAATCGTGGATATGAACGAAGGGAAAATCCCCCCGAGTGCTAATTTGGGGACTTTCTCTAAAACGCCAATTTCCGATTGCTATAAGCTTGTGTGGGGGCTAAAAATACTTTTTTTCTACAAAATGAAAAAAATCGAAGTGGAAAACTGTGAAACAGCAGCAATTCAAGAAATGAGTCAAATGGGAATTGATTAATTTATGCTAAACATTTGCCGAGCATTCATAGAAGCAATTTAAAGGTCTTCGAAAATATCAAAAAATGATTTTTTTAGACCAGTCCAGTAGGAAAAAAGTTGTCATTTTGTGTTATATTCAGAAAGTTCATGAACAATGGAGCATTTTTTGTTTTTACGGCATGTTCTGAATCGTAGTTTTTGAGATAATTGTGTGTGAAGTTGGAGAATGGAACGAAACTAAATTCAGGGTTTTCGCGTCAATACTCAGGCAAATTCAAAACAAAAAACGATCGAATAAAACGATACGAATGAAACGACATAATGGAACGAAACGAAATTCAGGGTTTTCGTGTCAATACTCAGATAAATTCAAACCTGTTTCCGAACGCCGTCTAGAAATGACATCGTTTCATTCGTATCGTTTTTAAAATTTTGTGTATTACAACGAAAGCTTGGCATAGACTCGAATGAAACGAAATGTTTGAAACGATCGAAGAAAACGATACGAATGAAACGGACACAAATGAAATGATACGAATGAAACGATGTCATTTCTAGACGGCATTCGGAAACATGTTTGAATTTATCTGAGTATTAACACGAAAACTCTGAATTTCGTTTCGTTCCATTATGTCGTTTCATTCGTATCGTTTTATTCGATCTTTTTTGTTTTGAATTTGCCTGAGTATTGACACGAAAACCCTGAATTTAGTTTCGTTCCATTATGTCGCTTCATTCGTATCATTTTATTCGATTCGAGTCTATGCCAAACTTTCGTTGTAATACACAACATTTCAAAAATCGCCAACTTCATATGCAATTATCTCGAAAATTACAACGAATCAGAACATGTCGTAAAAATAAAAAATGCTCCATTTTTCATGAAATTTTCGAATATGGCAACTTTTTTCCAACCGGACTGGTCCTTTAAGAGTCGAAAACTTCTCTATTTTCTACTTACATCCCACATAAATTCTCAGCTAAAGTTCAGTTAAATATGGATGTTATTTAGGAGAGAATCCGGATTATCAATTAATCGGAAAACGGAAATCCTTTGTAGTTTTGAACTTTGAACACTTTTTTGAGTTAACAAATAACAAGATGAAACGACATAATGGAACGAATAAATAGGCAAAAAAATCAATAATTAAAGAACCAATCCACTTTTGTGTTTTTGATACCATGCACAAAATTTGGATCATTTTTTTCTTTTACGGCACTACTTGAAAATCTAACCGTAAAAAGTTATGAGCGAAACAAAAAAATTTTCAAACAAGTTTGAACATTGAAACGAAAATTCTGATTCATGTTTTCGTTTCAATAACCCAAAACAATTTTCAAATTGGATAATTTTCGTGTCATTTTGTTCGTCTCATCGAGTTATAAAAAATGGTCGTCTTTCTTTTTTAAATAAACCTAATTTGGCAAATTCAAAAAAATAGTTTCAGGTGCAGGCTCTTCGTTTCAATGTTCAAACTCGTTTGAAAATTTTTTTGTTTCACTCATAACTTTTTACGATTAGATTTTCAAGTAGTGCCGTAAAAGCAAAAAATGCCCCAAATTTTATGCTCTTTCACATGGCATCAACTACAACAAAAAGTGGGACTGGTCCTTTTTTTAAAATCAATAATTACCTGTAACTACAACGTCTGAATAAAGTGTATCCGTCCATAGATTTGGTGCCGTATACAACCTTAGCTTGAAACGATAGCCTGCGGCTGCTTTCAACGGTCCATTGCAGACCGAATCAGGGTCTTGTTCACTGCAAGTGGCGTCGATTCCGATTACCTGGAATTTTAAATAGTCTTGTTAAAGGAGCCCAGTTCAGTGGAGGGAAAAAGTTGGCATTTTTTTAGACCTAAGCCGAACTTTTGGCAACTTTTCCCCCACTGGACTGGTCCTTTAAGAGAAATGAATCTTACTTCGGAGACAGATTTTGGTGAAAAGTGCTTGAGTGGTTCAATCGGAGTCTCTACAGCCACATATGGCGGCCAAATATCAAATCGTTGGACTTGGCCCCATGTCTAAAATTACTTTTTCATTTCCATCTAGCTTATATTATATGCTAACCGCTGTCCTATTTGGCCGATCATACAGCCAGTTTTCGTTGGTTTTGCCGTCTTGGGAAACCTGTGCGACGATAATCGCCGCTTTTGTTAAAAGGCCATGCTTTGTGCTAAACATTACGGTATTGTAGCGGATTGTCAAGTCCATGCTGCGCACTGTATTCGGCAAGATTTCGACTCTCGATGAAGGTCTTGGTGGAGCTTAAAAAAGAGAAAAAAGTTGCCATTTGTGTATATTCGGAGAGTTGATGAAAAATTGAGCATTTTTTGTTTTTACGGCATGTTCTGAATCATTAATGGCTTCGAGATAAACGCATGTGAAGTTTCGCTGTGTATTACAACGAAAATCCTGATTCATGTTTTCGTTGTAATACACAGACGAAACTCTTCACACGCAATTTTCTCAAAAACTACAACGATTCAGAACATGCCATAAAAATAAAAAATGCTCCATTTTTCATCAACTTTCCGAATATCTACAAATTATGTCAACTTTTTCCGAGTCGTTTTTATGAAAAGTTTTCAACCTTACCCATAATAGGCATTTCAATTTTTATATATTCAGACTGAGCTGGAATGTCTCCAGGTCCAGCTTCGGTGACGGCTTGCACGGCCATCTGATAGACTTGCCCACCAACTAGGTTGTCAACAACCGCTTCGACAAAATGATCCTCCAACTTGGCATCCATATTTGCGCCAACGTTGAGTGTCCACGCTTTTTCAGACAAATCCTAGAAAAGTTGGCTTGAAAAAAGGTGTGTCTGTTGAGAATTGGCTTACTAATGGAGTGACAGCGATGATGTAATGTGTGATGATTCCATTTGGCAGTGCCGGAGGCATCCAAGAAATTTGCACCGAATACGGATTTAGTGCCTTCACTGTGAGATTTTGTACCGGTCCCGGCTTATCCTGTCGTGTTTCAAAAGTGAGCTAAACATGTTTTTATTTTTCAATGAGTAAGAAATTAAACAAATGTGTAAAGAAAGCATCAAGTACAAGAACGGTTCGAATAATCTTTTCAATGTTTTTGAATGATGTTGTGTATTAGCGCGAAAACCCTGTAACTTGAAACAAGAACGATTCGAAAAATCTTCTCAATGTTTTTGAATGGTGTTGTGTATTAGCGCGAAAACCCTGTAACGTGAAACAAGAACGATTCGAAAAATCTTCTCAATGTTTTTGAATGGTGTTGTGTATTAACGCGAAAACTCTGTAACATAAAACAAGAACGATTCGAATAATCTTCTCAATGCTTTTGAATTGTGTTGTGTATCGGCACGAAAACCCTGTTCCTTGTAACTTGAAACAAGAACGATTCGAATAATCCTTTTAATGTTTTTGAATTGTGTATCAGCGCGAAAATCCTATTTCTTATAACTTGAAACAAGAACGATTCGAAAAAATGATCAAAAATTAGAGCTAATAAATCTTTTGAATGTGTCTGTGTATTACAGCGAAAACCCTGTTTCTTATAATTTCAATTCAATCATATTTTTCTCGTTTCATCTTTCTACGTATATCTTTTCTGTTACTTTTTTTATGAAGCTTACTTGATTCATTGTGCGCATTTTTGGCGGACAAGTCGGCTGTTCGGAAGCTTGACCACAAATGATCTAAAACATTTCGTATTTTTGAGCACAAAAAGAATTCACCTGTGAGTTAATCGTATATTTATGGAAGGGACGTAGACCTTCCAACAATATTGGCGGAACCGACGAATCAATCATAACTATTGTTTTATCATAAACGATCATACCTACAAAAAAATCAGTGAATGCCTGTGTATTGAAGCAAAAAGTCGCAAAATGCGATTTTTCGACTTTTCGCTTCAATACACAGGCCTTCCCTGAATCAGGAAAGTGTTTTTTAGCAAAAATTTTTTATTCAAAATCTTACTGTGCATATCGAGAACGACAACATTTAAATTACAATCATTAAAATACGACGAAACTTGATGCAGACGGTCTGAAGAGCTGGGCACGGCAATTTGAACAACCGCAGTATTCTTCGAAATTTTCGTCACTCTTAAGTCGACAACAGGAGCACTAAGGCGGAAAAATTCTTCGAAACGTTTTGTGGAGACAATTCCGGATGATGTTACCGTGTACATATAGATCTAAACAAGGTAGGGAGGTTTTTTATTCTTTCTTTTACCACTCCACTCGGAAAAAAGTTGCCATAATTTGTTGATATTCGTAAAGTTCATGAAAAATGGAGCATTTTTTGTTTTTACGACACCTTCTGAATCGTTGTAGGTTTTGAGATAATTGCGTGTGAAGTTTAGATTATTTATTACAACGAAAACATGAACTCAAATCCCTGATTCAATCAAAAGTTGTTTATTGACAAGAAAATAATTTAAATTTCTTGAGTATTTAGGAAAAAGTAAACATAGCATTTTTCTCAGTTCAATGAGACGAATAAGATGATACCAAAATCATTCAATTCGGAAATCATTTTGGGTTATTGAAACGAAAACCCTGATTCATGGTTTCGTTTCAATAACCCAAAATGATTTCCAAATTGAATAATTTTGGTGTCATCTTATTCGTCTCATTGAGCTAAGAAAAATGCTATATTTACTTTTTTCTAAATATTCAAAAAATTCAAATTATTTTCTTGTCAATAAACAACTTTTGATTGAATCAGGGATTTGAATTCATGTTTTCGTTGTAATAAATAGTTTAAACTTCACACGCAATTATCTCGAAAACTACAACGATTCAGAAGATCCCGTAAAAACAAAAAATGCTCCATTTTTCATCAACTTTCCGAATTTCTACAAAATATGGCAACTTTTTTCCGAGTGGAGTGCTCCCTTAATTACCTTATAGCAAGCCCCTCGCCTTAGATGGTCAATATAAACAGGCCGATTGGCCGAAGGTGATGTTTCGACTTGTCGCGCAGTCTCCTTCCAAGAATTGGATATCAAACTTGTAGCATTTCCTGTGCTAATCGGCTCCAATTTCACGTGTAAAAGAGAGTCGTTTCCGACGATTTTCGACCAGATTTGGTGGATCTTGAGAACAGAGGTATCGATCGTTGGCCATTCCAGTCGGATGACACCCTGGTCTTCCTATAAAAGGGTATCTTATTGAAGCATCCCGTGATTAGTCGTTCTACCTGAAGAATTAAGCCAAATGCTTTCATGTCAAAACCAGGTTCTAATGCCAAGCTTCGGAACATTTTTGTACTTGTTGCTTGTGAGCTGATTGTGGACGCGGAGATCTCATATCTTCGTCCCGGTATTAGATCCATATAGGCAACACATCTGAAATTTGAAATTGTTCACGTTTTCGTTGTAATACACAAACTTTTTGAATTTTTGGGGGGGAATCGATTTTTCGGGGCTATTTTTCCGAAATAAATTTTTCGAAAAAATAGCCCTGTCATTTGCTGCAGCTAATGCTGAGTAGTACCAAATTATCCAATTTGAAAATTGTTTTGGGTTATTAAAACGAAAGCCCTGATTCATGTTTTCGTTTCAATAATCCAAAACAATTTTCAAATTGGATAATTTTGGCGTAATTTTATTCGTCTCGGCGAGTTATAAAAAATTGCTACAATGTTCATGTTATGAAAATTTAAAAAATCAATGCAAAAATCGATTTTTCCGCCGAAAAAATTCAAACAAGTTTGTGTATTACAACGAAAAGCATGAACAATTTCAAACGCAATTATCTCAAAAACTACAACGATTCAGAAGATGCCGTAAAAACAAAAAATGCTTCATTTTTCATAAATTTTCCGAATATACAATTTTTTCATAGTGTTTTTTTCCGAGTGGACTGGTCCTTCAAAATTGTTCACTCACTTGAGACGATTCCTCTCTTCAAATGCCGTAACGGTTTGTTCAATTTTTTCCAACTGCTCCGAAAGGATTGCCACATGGCATTTGTCTATCTTCGAAGCCTTTTTCGACGGCAACTCTACATTTAGCCGGAACTTTTCCTTTTCAAAATCAGCCGTCAGCTGTAGATCCACGGGGGGAAGCGGCCGAACCGTATACGAGATTGTTGCTGGATCACTAATCTGATGAGATTTTTCTGTAATGACAGCAAAGATGAAAGTCTGTCCTGGGAGGATATCTCTGCAAAGATTGGTTTGGTGTTGTGAATATGGAACTTCCATCTAGAAAAACATTTTGCATAGATGTTGATAAAAAATTTTTGGGAACTAGTATCGATTAGGTATCCTACTGAACGTGAAATTTTTCGAAAAAAATTATTTCATCATCTGGAATTGACCCCTCTAGGTGTAATTTTATGCAGGGAATCGATTACGTGCATTCCCGAAGCATGAAAACGCTTCCTTGACCCTGATTCAGGGGAAAATTGGGTTTTTGATGCAAAAATTATCATTTTTCCCATTTTCAAAAACCCAATTTTCCCCTGAATCAGGGTCAAGGAAGCGTTTTCATGCTCCGGAAATGCGAGCAATCGATTCCACGCATAAAATTACCCCTAGAGGAGTCAATCCTAGTTGATGGAAAAAATTTGTTTCGAATATTTCACGTTCAGCGGGATACCCAATTGATACTAGTTCCAAAATTTGATTACCTTGGTCATGGAGCTATCGCCATGCAAAATGCCATAGGCAATTTTGAAGCGGTCCGCACCGGACTCGGCTGGCAGAGTCCAACTTAAGCTTACACATGTGCTATTCAACTCGTTTACAGCCAAGTTCGAGGGTCTTAACGGCTCTGAAATTATCAATATTTAAAGGACCAGTTCAGTGGGGAAGGGGGGGGGGGAGATGCCCATGTTTTGTTGATATTCTGAGAAAGTACATGAAAAATGGAGCATTTTTTATTTTTACGACATCTTCTGAATCGTTGTAATTTTCGAGAAAATTGTGTTTAAAGTTGTTCATGCTTTTCGTTGTAATACAAACTTTTTTGAATTTTTTGAAACAAAAAGTCGATTTTTCCGCGTAACAAATTCAAAAAAGTTTGTGTATTACAACGAAAAGCATGAACAATTTCAAACGCAATTATCTCGAAAACTACAACGATTCAGAAGATGCCGTAAAAACAAAAAATGCTCCATTTTTCATGAACTCCCTCTCCACGATAAGTATCTTTCGGGTTTGTCTTACTTGTAGTGATTACGCCTTTCCATGGTCGACTCGGGAGGTCTCCTCGCAACGAGGTCACTGTCACGTCATAGTCCCTTCCAGGACTAAGATTCCCTAAGTACAACTCCACATGCTTTTGGTCTTGAATGTCGTGCACATCGAGAATCGGAAATCTTCTTGGTGGCTCTAACTGGACATATTCCACTCGGAATGTATCCTGAAAGTACAGGGTGTATAAAAAAATTGGAATTTGGGCGATTTTTTCATGTTTTTTCGACACGAACTTTTTTTCAAACCCTGATTCAGGGAATCGGAATGTGTGTATTGAAGCGAAAATCGAAAATTTTTAGATTTTCTGGGATAAATTATGCGGGTAATCGATTGCGCGCATTCCCGAAGATTGAAAACGCTTCGTTGATTCAGGAAAATAAGATGTGTGTATTGAAGCGAAAATCGAATATGTACTAATTTCCCTGAATCAGGGAAGCATTTTCAAGCTTCGGGAATGTGCGCAATTGATTCCCCGCAGAAATTTACCCCCAGAAAATAAAAAATTTTCGATTTTCGCTTCAATACAACGCTCTGCTTCCCTGATTCAGGGTTTGAAAAAAAAATTTCGGGCCGAAAAAACATGGAAAAAATCTCCCAAATTCCGGTTTTTTATATACACCCTGTAATGTTTTCTCCTTCAAATTAAACAAAAAATACTTGTAAGGCTCGTTCAGGTTTGGTGGCATGCATGGTGATGTTGTGATGAGTTGTTTGTATAGACTCATTCGAATCGAAATTTAGTGGGAGTGGGTCCATCACAACGGATTCTTCTTTGATCAACTGAGATTCATCTTCTACACGTCCAAGTACAGCTATGCTATAATTTTTTTCCTTTCCTTCTTTCACTCAAAAAGTTTTCCTTTATTTTACATTCTAAGACTGCGCACTAACCGCCTCGATTTACAACTAATTCAGAAATCAGGGTTTTCGATTCAATAACCCAAAATAATCGTTTGAATTAGTTGGAGTATTGGCACGAAAACCCTGAATTTTTCATTTTTTTTAATACACTTTATTATTGGTTGTATTGAAAAAACAATGAACGGCATTCTTTATAGCTCGACGAGACGAACAAAACGACACCAAAATTATCCAATTTGAAAATTGTTTCGGGTTATTGAAACGAAAACTCTGATTCATGTTTTCGTTTCAATAACCCAAAACAATGTTCAAATTGGATAATTTTCGTGTCATTTTGTTCGTCTCGTCGAGCTATAAAGAATGCTTCGTATTTGTTTTTTAAATACACCCAATAATTAAGCGTATTTAAAAAATGTAAAATTCAGGGTTTTCGTGTCAATATTCCGATTAGTTCAAACGAGGTCAAGGCGAATTTTTCTATTTTTGACAAATTTTTTTGAGACCTGTTCGAGATGATTAGCGCGCAGCCTAAAAAATCATTCTTTTGCGATACTCCCTCCCTGAATCAGGGAAGCGTTTTTTCGCTTCGAAAATATCAAATCTAGATTCCTTGCATGTTTAGGGTAAAAAAGTGCAGATCGAAAATTGACAATCCATTAATTTTTTTATGTACATATTTCTTTATCGCCATTAACCTTTCAGAAGAGATCAACTGACCTGTATTTGTGTCCGGCGTTTAACCCATGAATATTTATAACCGAACTGTCAGTTGGTGACGCTAGAAACGTGCGATTCACGTCCCGAACAGGAAAATCTCTAAATTTAAACAGCCGTTTTCATCGCCAAAGCATTTATGTGTACAGGGTGAGCCAAAAAAAACCGTACTTTTGCGTTTTTTTGCGAAAAATTTTCAAAAATCACATAAAAATACCCCTTGATAGGTGATTTTTGAAAAAAAAATTTTGAAAATTTTTCACCAAAAAACACCAAAGTACGGTTTTTTTGGCTCACCCTGTATACTTTTTTGAAACTTATGCAGTTCGTGGCTTACCTTTGAAATACATAAGTGTCCCCTTTGTGTTTTTTTCGAAAATTGTTTTGCCAATTACGATATACTTTTAGATGACTGGCAACACAAATTTCGCGCGAAAAACATATAGGGGATCCTTATATGCTTTCAAAGGTGAACCACGAACTGCATAAGNAAAATCTACTTCTGGAGAGATATCCGTAACTTTGGCAATAAACTGATTGAACTGGTGAAAATTTGGAGGTAGAAAGACATTGAGTAGACGTGATGGGTCTGTGGGGTCTTTTTGGATTTTGAAAGATTCGGGAAAGTCTTGAAGAAATAATGGTAACTAGAAAGTTTTTTTATGAATTGTTGATTGTACACGAAAATGCGTTGTTATACCTGATCCTGAAATGAGTCCGTAGAAAGAAGACCCGAATTTATATTGGCAGTAGGCGGCAATAAGGCTTCAGATTCTATAAAAGAATTTTAGTTTAGGCTTAGCCTAAGCTTAGACTTAGGCTAAGCCTAGGCTTAGGCTTAGATGTAATTATGAGGGCCCATTCAGATTTTCAAATTTTTTTCAGGGGATGCAATTATGATTTTTGCTTTTGAAACTTTGAGCGAGCTAAAAGGCCAGTCTATTTGTGAAAAGTTGATGCCATGTGATAGAACACAAAATTTCGGGCATTTTTTTCAAAATTTTTTTGACAAACGTAAAAAATGTTCGAAACGATGAAAAAATACTGTTTTCGAGAAAAAATCGAAAAAAAATTTTTTTTGGGTGTTTTTTGGCCATTTTAGGTGTTTTTTTTGGCAAAAGAGTTGACGTTTCCTTCTTTCAAGTGTTGTAAGTCGTTGACAAAATGCGTACTAGAGGCCATCTGGAGCATCACTTTATACGCTGTTGAATCTGGTTGGACAGGCTCCGTGAACGTCTCTCGTCTGCATCGTCGTAAAGACGAAGTAACGTTTGAAATTTTGATAGATTTGAGTTTCTGTAAAAAAGGCGAAAAAACACCCAAATTTTTTTTCGATTTTTCTCGAAAACAGTATTTTTTTCATCGTTTCGAACATTTTTTACGTTTATCGAAAAAATTTTGAAAAAAACTTTTTTGCTCGCCTCAATCGGCCCTTTAATCTTACCAGACACGTCCGTATCCACAGTTTGAGCAATGACTAGATTGAGCAAATAAAATATAAACAAAAATATTTTACAAATAGATTTCATTGTTATTAGATAATTCAATGACCCATATAACAATTATGTCATCTCTTGATTTTGAACAAATTTACGAACTGAATAGAACGTCTCACTTCCATTTTATTGCACTTTCTATTCTTAAAAATTAATTTTTACAAAAAAAATTATATTATTGTTTACGTCACGTTTAAAAAAAAGTTTAAACACGAAACTTGTTAAAAGGACATCCTTAATGGATGATGAATATTCGAATTCATTAAGAAAATGGACCATGAAGATGATTCGGACTGTTAAATTAACGCGAAGAAATAAGAAATATTTAACAATGGAGTCTTCTCTCTCAAAACTTTATCATCATATAAAATGTATAGCAATCGGTGGAAACGATAGAATTTCATCTCGAATGATATCTTGGACAAAAAGATTCGAGTGTGTTAAACGTTGCTGAACAACTAGTCGCGCGGCGGAAACAAGTCGTTGGGACGATGAGGGACCGGACCTGAATCACGACTGGCTATTGGCCAGTGATTCGAGTGGAGGAGCGCATGAATTTTCAAGCTTATTGCTCTTGCAAGAAAAGAAAGTCAACGTGAGCGCTAGACATATTATCGCATTTCAATCCGATTGAAATTTTAGCCCTAGAAATGTGAACTGTTTGAAATAACGGACAGATTAGGTACACAAAATTAAGGCATAGACTCGAATAAAACGAAAAGTTTGAAACGATACGAATGAAACGAACACAGATGGAACGAATACAAATGAAACAATCAAATAAACGATACGAAAGAAACGACATAATGGAACGAAACCAAATTCAGGGTTTTCGTGTCAATATTCAAACAAATTCAAACTCGTTGCCAGACGCCGTCTGAAAATCAAATAAAACGATACGAGTGAATCATTGATCATGCCAATACTCGCGCCGTCTTTTTATTCATTCACTCTTCAAAATTCAAACTTACGCGAGTATTGACACGATTTGCCTGATTATTTGTAACTACGGAAAATAAAAAGTGATAGGTTGACTGATCGTCGACGCAACTTTGTAACGATGTCATTTCAGTAAGCTAAAAGCCTGAATATTGACACGAAAACCCTGAATTTGGTTTCCTTCCATTATGTTGGTTCATGCCAAAAATTTACTGCAACTTAGGGCATAGGCTCTAATGGAACGATACAATTGGAACGATCGAATAAAACGACACGAATGAAACGATATAATCGAACGAAACCAAATTCGGGGTTTTCGTGTTAATATTCAGGCAAATTTAAACAAAAAAACGATCGAATAAAACAATACGAAAGAAACGACATGAGAATGAAACCAAATTCAGAATTTGCGTGTCAATATTGAGACAAATTCCAACCCGTTTCCGGACGCCGTTTTGAAATGAAATCAAATAAAACGATTTCATTTCCAGACGGAATCCGGAAATTGTCTGACAGGTTTGAATTTGCCTGAATATTGACACGAAAACCTTGAATTTGGTTTCGTTCCATTATTGTCGTTTCATTCGTATCGTTTCAATCCTTTCGTTTCGTTTCATTCGAGTCTATGCCCAAATTATGGCTATTATTAATAGTATAAACGCTAAAAATACTTGCAACGAAAATTTTATTATAAAATCGACCGGAAAGTCTGACCGATCGCCCTCGAATAAACAATCATTGCGCAAACTTGCTAAAAAAATCAACAATAAAAAAACATTTAGGTCAGTCAACGATGCGAAAAAGCACATTCGATTTGTTTTCACTTTCCCATTGTCAATGACCTACCATCTTCTTCATTCCACTTCAATTTTTTTCAATGTTGCAAAACAAAATATTTTTTTCAAAAAATCAGACCATTTAAGAAAAAAAAAATCGCGAACAAAAGTCGGATGAAGAAGATTTTGTAATGTGTGGCTTTTTAATCAAATGTGCGAATTCTGTGCTATTTCGGACGAAACTATCCAGCATTGTCCGTGGCGTCTTCTTCACCTCCTTCATTTCTCTTCCTCGCCCCACAGTGTCTTCTTCTCCTTTTTCTTCCGCGATTGATCCGTTTATTCGTGCGAATTCGAATTTCCATACGCACCTTCGACTTCTCCTTGGAAATCCGTGCGCAAGGCCATCTTTGATGAAAACACTCAAATACCCGAATTAAAGAGGCGCGAAAAGAGAAGAAGAAGCTGCCGCCGGCCTACAAAAACATGTGGGCTGACCCATTTGGAGCCATTTAAATCGGGCAGAAAATAAGCACGCACCGTTAATCCAGAATGATTATAGTGCTTAAAGAATTTTTTCACGAATCGTTTTTAATGACCTCTACGTGTGAATGGGTTTTAAAGAATTGCGGATTTGTGCATTTCGGATTTAGGAAATCTTTATAGTCGAAATTTTTTCATGAACAACGAGCAATTTGATTGAAACAGGTTCAGTGATATTGAAACGATTGGTAAAACACTAGAAAATTCAAAATTTTTCGAGAAAATTTACCGATTCGACCTTTCCTGCGGCGGTCAAAATAAAAAATTCCTTCGGATTCGAGTTCCCATACCAGAAAACCCCAGAGTACAAAAAATCAGCCGGATTTGGAGAAAAATCGAAAAAAAAATTCTTCCCTGATTCAGGGAAGACGTATTGTGTATGGAAGCGAAAAGTCGCAAAAATGCATTTTTTTTTACCCCGAAAGTGGGTCGTTTTTAGGCAAAATCGCATTTTTTCGACTTTTCGCTTCAATACACAGGCCTTCCCTGAATCAGGGAAGCGTTTTTTGCTTCGAAAAAATCAAATTCGGATTCTCCGCATGTTTTTACTCATAGAAGGATCATTTTCAAAAAATTATTCACGTGGGTGGCCCCCCTAAGGTGTAGTAGCTCCAAAATTTTCGATCCATACGAGCCTTCCTATGAGCCTGGAAGAATAAACTGTTTTTACAGCCGTTCAAAAACACTCAAGAAGAAATAAAAGCTATCTATTTCTAGGAATTTGATTTGTGAATCAAAATGATCAGAGTCCGGTTTCAACACATTTTTATGCAAGAAAAAAGGATCGAAGCCATTTCTAATCCACTTCAAGACGACCTCCGACCATTTTCTACTGAAACTCTGCAAAGATGAAGATGCGACTAAAAAGTCGAGTGACAAAAGGAGCTAGTTGAAAGAAAGAAATTTGATAGTTGTTTATTATATGTTTATGGAAAATGAAAGTGATTTTTTGTATGACAAACAAAAGTATTGGTATAGTATTTTTTTCGTCAAAGATTTTTTTCTTCTACAGGGTGGCCAAAAAAACTGGATTTTTGCAAAAAAAATTTTTTTTTGAATTTTTGCAAAAATGTTTTCTAGGGGTAATTTATGTGAAAAATCGATTGTGCGCATTTCCGAAGCGTGAAAACGCTTCCTTGACCCTGATTAAGGGGAAAAAAACCAAAATTTGATTTTCGCTTTAAAACACCGATCCCTTCTCTGAATCAGGGTCAAAGAAGCGTTTTCAAGGTTCGGGAATGCGCGCAATCGATTCCCCGCCTAGACAAACCTAAGAATCGACAGTTTTCTCATAAAAATCCGAAATTTTTCGATTTTCGCTTCAATACACCCATCACCTTCCCTGAATCAGGGTCAATAAACAATATATCTTTCAATTCCTGATTCAATCAACAAAAAATATAGAAAAAAAATCTTAGATGAAAAAAAACTATAAAAAATTTTTTCATCAATTTTGGATGGTGCAAAAAGATCTGACTCCGAGCGGGATATTTTTAAAAATGAAAAATTCAGGGTTTTCGTGTCAATACTCCGACTCATTCAAATGAATTCGAGACGCCATCTCGATTTGAGTCATAAAATTTTTTGCATAATAGAGAAATATACACATAAAACACGATTGTGGAAGGAAACAGAAGTAAACTTCGGTAGTCTTGTTTCCGTCGAGAGCACTTGTACCTCCAGCACGCGAAAACAAGATCACAATACGAAAGAAGAAGAAACGCGGACGGTTGGGACGACGCTTCTTCTTCTTTCCTTCATAATCTATTCGTAAAATTTTATATCCACGTTGAGCAAATAATCTGGCCCAAAGGTAGTGGTCGAAAAGGACGTACAGTCTAAACTGAATGCGAAAAGCCAGTGGAATGACCGTTACCTTTTACCCGTACTATAGACCTTGACTTCAACAGTTCACGAATGTTGTTTATTTTATGAATCGTAAAAAAATATATGCAAACAACACTGAAGAATATTTTCGATCAAAATTTCACATCAAATCTTCTGACAAAATAATGACAAACATCGGTCAAACACAAATCCAACCTAATTCTCTTGTAAATTCTCAAGCGAACAAAGGAAGGAGACGACTTGTTGAAGGTCGCCGGAATTTGTGGCTTTCCGTTGGCATTCACAAAAAATGATTTGAAGAAAAATGAAAGACAAGCGACTAAAGCTGGCCTTACACAAAAAGAATTTTTTCAACTTTGGGTGTAATCTTCACATGAAATGATAAACTTCTAACATTCTTGAAGAATGACTCATCAATTTTCTTATCCGTGTAATGGATGGATACTCTAATGTAATAATTTATTGAGATTTTTTGGAGCTATTTCGGCTCTTATACCCACACAAAATCAATTTTTCACACAAAATTTAATTTTTAACAAAAAAATTCAACTTTTCACAAAAATTCACCATTGAACGTGGTCGAAATTTTCTCAAAAATATTAGGGGTAATTTTATGTGAGAAATACGTTGGCGATTTTACGGCGGGGGTCGCGCACAAGCCAAATCGAGGTCAGCGTGCAGAGCGCGGGACCAAAATTTCCTATTTTTTCAATAAAATTGTCTAAATTTTTCCATTTTTTCACCAAAAATCGTAATTTTCTGAGCATTTGCAGCTTAAAAACGATCATTTTTGTAAAAATTTCGTGCATGCGGTGCTGTTTTTTGAAAAAACAACATAAAGGGCGGGAACCAAGGCCTTTTTACCGGTTTTCGGTGAAAAATTGCGAAAAAAATCACCTTGGGTGACCAAAAAAAAAGAAAAAAATCACCTTGGGTGACCAAGGTGATTTTTTCCGCGCGTAAATGGTCAAAATTTTGGGAGGGTGTTTATACACGTGTGCGTTCAATGGGGTATAAGAGACGAAGTAGCTCCAATTTTTTTTAACATTTGCCAATGATGAATATAGAAAATGAAATTTATTTAAACAAAATGTCTGAAAATAATGCAAGAGTCAGACTACCCCTCAGATGAATGCTCTTTTCACACTTGACCATCACATCGAGGACGGCTGGGAAAGGTCAAAAGTCTATATGAGAATTGGTTACCACCGGTAATTTGCATGGGGATGACCTCGGCAAGATTTTCATTCTAATCTTCTTTCAAAGGAAACTCACAAAAGGCATGAGAGTTCATCTCGATCTATGAACGAAAACTTTTTCCCTTAAAAACTTTTTTGATAATGTTTTCAAACAAACAATCAAAGATTTTCTCGTACTAGTTCGGAATCGGGACCTCAAAAATTTTTTTTACAAATTTGTAAAATGACATTTATTGGAGTAATTTTATGCGCTGACAAGGAACATAGACATGTAAAATCGATTTTTTTCTAATTTTGGCAGGAAGTTGTTGGCCATACTTTACTTCTTATATGTTTGTGGTTTGGGTGTCTGAAGCTTCGTTGCGGATATTGGCACGAAAAATTTATACAATTACAACTGCAAAAAATTGACGCGCAAGGGAACCGAACAAGACGTCTTTCCACTGACAGGCGAGTCACTTGCCACTCGATCATCCTTGCTATTATTTTGAGATGTTCAAATTTAATCAAGTTTTCGTGCCAATATCTCCGCAACGAAGCTTCCGACACCCAAACCAAAAAATATTTATAAGTAAAGTATGCCCAACTACTCTGCCACAATTAGAAAAAAATCGATTTTACATGCCTAAAACGTTCCTTGTGAGTTCAAAAAAAGCACTCCCGAAGCGTAAAAATTCTTTATTGATTTATCATTAAGTTCGGACTCCTAAATTGTGTATATTAGGCATGTGATTCTTGTTCCATTGTATAATTTTTACAATAAAGGAAGCGTCTTCGCGATTCGGGAGTGCTTGTTTTGAACTCTGCGTATAAAATTACCCCAATGAATGTCATTTAAAAAAATCTTTTTTGGGTCCTGATTCCGAAATAGTACCAATTTTCTATCTTCATCACATAAGAATAAAATATTGCTCTACCAGATTTTTCAACTTTTATAATGAAACACAAAATCATAACCGGAACAATATATAACCGTACTTAAATAATAAATAAATGGAGTGCTTTTTTGAAATAAAAATAAAATCGCTACGCTGTTTTTGACCCAAAAAATAAATTTATGATAGTAGTAATTGCTTTATAATTTTCTTGTCAAATAATGCACTCATATTTTAAATCAAATTTGTTTCAAATCAATTTCATTCTTTTCAATGACTACTATTACTACTTGAAATATTCAACAGAGACCATATATAAAAATAGTCATAATTTAAAACAAGAATGAAAACTGGCTATTTAATAAGACATGAAGCCGCCAACTTGTTCTTGATAGACTTCGATAACGTCATCTTCTTCCATTTCCAACGTCTTCGGCGTGTCTTCATCGTTAATTCGACGACCATCGAATAAGAATCTTAAAAAATGCATGTTGAATTTGCTATTAAATATGAAATGCCAAGGAGTAGGGTTGCACGATGGAAAATTGAAATATTTCCCAATTTCCGGAAACGAGTTTAAATTTTTTCATTTCAATAAACACGATTTCAGGCCCGTACGTGTATTGAGGCCCGCCCCCTCCCAAACCCGAATGAAGGCTGAAAAAAACATAAGGGTCCCCCCTATGTTTTTCCGGAAATTTTTGAAAAAATTTCAAAAATCCTAATGATCTTCCATTATGATTTTTCACCAAAATTATCCAATTTCCCATTTTTTACACAAAAATCTGCTATTTTTTCACTAAAAAATTTCATTTTCTGAGCATTTTTCTGCTTTACCTCAAGTTTTTTCAGCAAAAATTTTTTTTGATGCTTCGAAATCTGTTACATGTTTCAAAATTGTAACAACATGTTTGTGGAAATTTTACGAAACTTGTTACACGCTTATGGATGACTATTATGGCCTCGGATTAAGTAACTTTTTTAGCCATCGTGTGTGTTTTTTAGCCACAAGTTGTTTGGGAAATTTTCGAGACAAGTCAAAATGTTTAACAAGTTTAAAACATGTAGCATCCTTGAAACTTGTTAAACATTATGATACTTAGTGCCTTTTGAAAATACCATATTATAAATTACCTCAACGAATTGACGTTGACGCCAGTACGCTCGGCATATGACTTCTTAAGCTTGCCTATAAAAGGTCAAAATAGTGTTAATCAAACGGTAAAAAATCGGTAAAGTTTACCGAATTTACCTCAAAGTTCGGTAAACTTTACCAAAGCTCGGTAAAGTATATCGAAGCTTTGGTAAACTTTTCCAAAGCCTCTATAAAATTTACCGAGCGTCGGTAAAGTTTACAGAAATTTTGGTAAACTTTGCGGAAAATCGGTCAACTTTATCGACTTTACCGTTTGAGCAACTCTAGATCAAAATAATTTTATTACATATCATCGAAAAAATGGCATAGACTCGAATGAAACGATACGAATGAAACAACATAATGGAAAAAACCGATTTTTTAAATAAATTTTTCCCATGAGAAAAAAATATTCCCATGGGAAAAATTTTGGCTCTGGTGCAGTTTGCGCGTCCAATAGACGGTTTACGCGTCCAATCAAAATCGGGAAGGGGGGGGGGAAGATTCTGCATACATTTATTCCTTAAACCTTATGTTTAGGCCTTAGACTTAGGCCATAGGCTTAGGCCTAAGTTTAAGACCTAAGGAATAATTTATGCAGAATTCCCCTCTCCGATTTTGATTGGACGCGTAAACAGTCTATTAGACGCGCAAACTGCACCAGAGCCAAAAATTTTTCCATAGGAAAAATTTTTATTAGTTTTTTCCATTATGTCGTTTCATTCGTATCGTTTCAAACCTTTCGTTTCATTGAGTCTATGCCAAAAAAATTACCCATTGATGTGCCATATTTTACACGAAAATGCACTTCGTTCGAATCTTGTCCAACAACTTTAAGTTTTATATATTCAGCATTTCCGCCGGCCTGTGCGCCTTCACCGCTACCATTTCCACCAGCTTGATCCGACATGATAAAGAATCGATTTAAGTTGCTTATAAGGTTACTAAAAGTTGAGAGCTAAAAAATTGGAGTTGAAAAAAAGAAATTATAGTAGCATAAAAAAAGTTTCAGAACATAAACATAGTTGAACGCAGAAGAATTGTTTTTCTTTTCGTCATTTTGGCGCGGTGAAACTATTTCTTCTTGTTCGAAATGAATGAGCAAATTCTTTTCAAAGTTTTACCGGGAATTTAAAATCGTTATGACGAATCACATGCGAACAAAAATTAATGAAAAATACACAAAAATTTGACCACTGTTATAGACAGCATCGTAATTATGGAAGAACCTGGGGAACTTCCCCCAAATCTGGAAAAATGAAAAAATTTTCTCTTGGTCCCCCACCTTATGTTTTAGTCAAAAAATTTTTTCGATCAAAAACTGACCAAAATTGGGCATTTTTTCAACAAAAATTGCAATTTTCTGAGCATTTTCAGCTTAAAAACAAGCATTTTTCAATCAAATTTCTGAGCATTTTCAGGAAAAAAATCATAAGGGGGTCGGGATCCATTACGTTTTGGCCATTTTTTCAACAAAAAAATTTTTTGACATCAAAAAGTTGGAAAATTTGTATCTTTAAGCGAAATTTTCTTTTCCATTTTCCGAGTTCAGCAACAGGCCACTGGGGAAACTCTCTCAAACCTGGAAAAATGAAAAAATTTCTTCTTGGTCTCCTCTTATGTTTTAGTCCAAAAAATTTTTTCTATCAAAAATTGGCCATTTTTCAACAAACATTGCAAATTTCTGAGCATTTTCAGCTTAAAAACAAGCATTTTTCAATCAAATTTTTCGCCTGCGGAGCTGTTTTTGTTTTAAAAAATTTCTCAAAAAACCCTCCCCCCAAATCTGGACCAAAATTACGACGCTGGTTATAACGCACCATCAGCATCATTTTATTGACATCCATATCACACGGGGGCATCCCATCATCAAAATTTTGAACAACTCTTTATAAGGCTGCGCGCTAAACGTCTCGACTTACAACCATACAGTGAAACCCCTAACTAAGCCCATGGGCTTAGTTAGGGGTTTCACTGTAGTTCGGAAGGGACCCACTTTTTTGGGACCCCACGAACCCCAGTTGAGTACGGGGTCCCGGACCCATTTCCGGACTATGCTTACAACTAACAAGGGAACCGCGTAAGGTCTGCCACAAAAATTTTTTCACCAAAAACAAGCGTAAACGATGATAGGAGGTAGCTAAAACGGTATAATATGTCAAAATTGTGGTCCCCCATAGGCCGTTTTCATCGAGATAAATAAGTAAAGTTATCATGCAAAAACAAATCGACTCAGAAGGGAGTCGAACCCGTGTCGTTTAATTCCAAAGACAGTAACACATCCACTGCACCCATGCTAATTATAAGTTTTTTCTCTTTGATAAGTTCGACAGAAAGCCAGACAACAAAGAATTTTTAGCTAAAAATTCTTTGTTGTCATAAAAAATGTTTGATTTTCGCTTCAATACATCCACCCCATTCCCTGAATCAGGGTCAAGGGAGCGTTTTCACAATTTGGCAGTGCGGGCAATCGATTTTTCACCATATTTTTGCCCCTACAAGGTCATTTTTCAAAAAAATTTTTTTGCACCCCCTTTAACTCCAAGTGAGGCAAAAACTTCGCTTGCATAACAATGCTGACCTAATTTTAACACAAGTTTTAAGCAATATTCATGTAAAATCAGTACTTCTTGGTTATGAATGAAGCCATTTATATCTATTATTATACGCTTTGAAATAAAGAAAGGAGCACCGTTTATCCCGTTGGAATTTGAAAAAGATTCTAGTTCAGGTAAAAGAACGCGCTATTTGGGAATAACTTATAAGTCTTTTTAGATAATTTGAAGCCATTATCAAGCGTGTTAGCTATGTCGTCTATAAGGAGACCTGTGAAGAATTCAGTTAAACCTTCTCTTGCTACTGGTGAATCAGCACCTCCAACTATTCCTGATAATAAAAAAGTTGATAGACAAAAGATTACACCGACTCAAGTTCAATGTTTTGGTGAGCGGAAATATTCAGAGGTAAGTATAAAACTATTTTTTCATCAATAAAGTTGATGAAAAATCTATACTACAGGGTTCAAAAATTCAGGTACAGGGTGATCCAAAACAAAAAAAACCGTACTTTTACGTGTTTTGGTGATCAATTTTCAAAAATCACCTATAAGGGGTAGTTTCATGCGATTTTTGAAAAACTTTCGCCAAAAAATGCATAGGTACGGTTTTTTTGGCTCACCCTGTAAAAAAATAAACTTCGGGGGACAGCGTAAGAGACAGTCAAAAAAAGTTCTGAAATAGTGACAAAATTTCAGTATAATGGCAATTGCCCCCTTTAAATATGTAATGCGAAAACCCTGATTCTTCAGGATTTTTGTTTCATTAACCCAAAGCAATTTTTATTTGTGATGTTATTTTATATTGGCGCGCTTAATTAAATACAGGCGTTCCAAAAAAAAAAAAGCTATCTGGTAATTTTTTGACGAAAATTTTTCAACAAATTTTTTCTCCAAAATGACTTGGGTATTTTTATGCGAGAAATTGATTGCGCACATTGAAAAACTTTGAAAACACCTCCCAGACGATGAAATATAAGATTTTCGTTTTTCTGTAGGAATTCCTACTTGAAAATTGAATATTTCATGGCCTGGGAGGCGTTTCCAATGTTTTTTTTTCGATGCGCACAATCGATTTCTCGTATAAAAATACCCCATAATGAGTCATTTTGAAGAAAAAAATTTTTGCCAAAAAATGACAGTTTTTTTGGAACATCTTGTATTACATTTTTTAATACTAAATTTAGGTAGTTATTGAGAGTATTAAATCTGGACAATTGTCTGAAATGAACACTATATCAAAAAGTGAACCATTGCCAACATCTTCATCATCTTCTTCAGTCCCTAGCTCTCTTTCAGCGAATTCAGCGGAGCCAATGATGGACGATGTCAAGTATTTTTCTGGGAATTCTTTTGTTGAAAAAACTTCTGGTGTAATACATTTTTACAAGCATAGGTAATGATTATTCTACTACATTCAACGTGTAACCGTCTATGCAGTGGCGTAACTAGCCCCTTCGATGGGCCTGGAGCGGGGGATTAGGGGGGAGCAGGTGCTCCCTTTCCTGGAAAATTTAAAATTTTTCCTAAGGCTTTCCCCTTATGTTTTTGCCCAAAATTTTCAAACATCCTAATGGTCCTCCCATTACGATTTTTCACAAAAAAAATTCCCAGTTTTTCAACAAAATCTACAATTTTTCACCAAATTTTTTTATTTTTTGAGTTTTTTTCAGTTTAAAACAAGCATTTCTCAAAAAAATTTTTGCGCGCTGAGTGCTCGGCTCCCGTTACTGTTTTGATTTTTATATAAATTTATTCTTTAGTAATCCATCGTTAATTAGTCCTCAATGTTCAATGTTATGTATGGTTCGAGTTCCAGCATTCTTGACTTGTCGTGAATTGCTTAGCTTTGTTTCACCAACATCTACCGATTGTATTGAGATGAAGATAGTCAGGGATAGTACGCCGAATCAATATATGGTCTTACTAAAGTTTCAATCTCATGTAAGTTTTTAACATGGGGGAATATTTCTTCAAAATTTGGGTATATTAGGACCCAAAATGGAAAATCTTGTTGCTCTGCATGGGTACTCATGGGTCTTTTTAGAAAAATTTTTTTGTGGAAGTTGTTACACATGGTCAAAAATACTCGAATATACCAAACTTTGAAGAAGTATTCCCATGTTTAAAAAAACGCTGATAGCTAATTGTTAATTTTAGGATGCAGCTTTAGCTTTTTATGAGCAATATAATGGCATTGAATTTAATTCAATTGAAGAGGATAAATGCAATTTGTTATTCATTGAGCGGATTGAAACAGTAAGTGTGTGGTATACCTTAAACGCAATAATTTGTGTTCAAAATGTTTATACACGCATTTTTGTTTTAAGGTCATATCTCGGTCAATTTAAGTCCGTTAGGACTGAAATTTTTTTGATTCAATTCCTGAAATCACGACGAACAACTTTATAGAACATCACCTTTTATGAAAAAATTTCTGTGTTGAAGAAAATCAATAAAAAACAGAAAAATTAACCAAAATTTCCCCATTTTTCAACAAAATCTGCCAATTTTTCAAAATTCTGTAAAAAACATAAGAGTATATGTTTCATCTTTTTTAGACTACTGAAGATGCTAACGGCAGTTTACCAATTGAAAATTTAATAGAATTACCAACATGTGCAGTTTGCTTAGAAAGGATGGACGAAGAAGTTATTACTATATTTTGCAATCATAAATTTCATTTTGAATGTCTTCAACAATGGGCTGATACAACGTTAGTTTGTGTGTTGTTTTCAAAAGGATATAGTCCGTTCCAGCTCCAACTAAAAAAAGCTGAACCCAAAATTTAAAATCCGAAGTCGGCATCCCGTTTAATCTGGCAAGTTAAGCAACGTTGGGCCTAATGGACTATCGTAAGTTCGATCCCCATCCGCTCCCTTGTGTGCGAATTCGATAAAAATTTTGCATATGTGTATTTTTATGTAAGGAACACGGTTGGTAAATTTATTTTTCAAAAAAAAAACTTATGAAAACGCTATTTTGGACAACTTTTTTTACGAAATTAGGTGTTATTCGAAAAAGTAAAAAAATTTTCATAAGCCTTTTTGGAAAAATAACGTTTACCAACGTGTTTCTCACATAAAAACACCCATATGCAACAATTTTTAACGAATTTGGATACAAGAAAATGAATGGGGGTTGAACCTACAATATCAACGTTGGCTCCCAACGTTGCTTAACTTGCCAGATCGGATGGGATGCTAACTTCGGAACTTTGAATTTGGGGTCCAGCTTTTTTATAGTTGGGGGCTGAAACAGACTATAGAAAAGGTGGGCACTGGGGGTGTTGACTATGATGAGCCAAAAAAAAACCTTACTTTTGCTTTTTTTGGTGAAAAATTTTCAAATTTTTTTGTCAAAAATCACCTATAAGTTAAAAATTGAATTTTTTGTGAAAAATTGATTTTGTGTGGATATAAGAGCCAAAGTGTAGCTCCAACAAATTTTAGATGCCCTGTTTGCCGACATAATCAGACTCCCGAACTCAAACCGGATCATAAATGTTCGGAGTGCGGCAAAACCACCGACCTTTGGATGTGTCTTATTTGTGGTAATGTAGGATGTGGGCGGTACGAATCAGCACACGCAAATAGGTAGTAGATTGTTTTAATTTTAAAAATCTATATTCTTTTTTGTTGTAGACACTTTGAAGCAACTTCCCACACGTTTACCTTGCAAATTGGAGGCAATCTTGTCTGGGATTACGCTGGCGATAATTATGTACACAGATTGATTCAAAGCGCTACAGATGGCAAAGTGGTGGAACATCAGGGCCGAGGTGTAGATCCAGACAGGAAACCGGATGAAAAAATTGATGCTATCCAACTCGAATATACCTATTTGTTAACTAATCAGCTGGAGAGTCAAAGGCTTTATTTTGAAGAGCTCTTGAGGCAAAATGTAGAAAGGATGGAGGAATTTGAAAAGATGACTACTTCACAAGTAATTTTTTTGATTGTTTATGATTAGGGATGCCAAGAACATTTGTTTCAAAATCAGCAAAGGTTTTGATATAGATTTCGAACTGACACTTGGGAAAAACACTCCCTTGTTTAGATTGAAGCGTTGCAAACTGAAGTACAATTAACCAAGAATGAATGCAACGAAATGAAAGAACATCTCGCACATACAAATGCTTTAAGAACAGCTTTGGAAAAGAAGTATCAACAAGCGCTAACAAAAATCCAAAAAGTACGTTTGGAGAGCTACTGTCGGCTCTTATACCCCCCCCCCCCCCAATTGAACGTGTCTAAAATCGAGAAATTTTATTTTTCGAAGAAACCGAAAAAAGTATTAAAAACCCCGAAAAAAACTTTCTTTTGTTATGGGGAACACGAATATGAATGAATTTTTTTATTTTGACCATGGGAAAATGGAGAAAATCGATCGTTGTGAAAAGTCCTAGAGCCGTTCAATGGGGGGTGCAAGAGCCGGAAGTAACTCCGTACGTTTCAATGAAAATTTTTTGTCAATATGAGATTTTTAGTTGCAAAGCGAATTACAGGAAGAAAAACAAATGTGCCAATTGGCCAGAAATGATAAAGATCTGCTCGTACAACAAAAGGCACATTTAGAATCACTTCGAACCAAGGTATTTTTATTATTATTTTTCAACACAAATTAGATTGATTTTCCAGGAAATTAATGATCTCCAAGAACAAATTCGCGATCTTATGTTCCATTTTGAAGCTCAACAAAAGCTGCAAGATGAACTTCAAAAATCAGAATTGACTACCGAAGAACTAACCGAAGGCACAGTTGAAGTTAAGGAAAAGCCCGGTGGTTCTTCAAAAGGAAAGAAACGAAATAAGAAGTGATAATAATAGCTTTTGTAATATTCTATATATATAAATTGTAGCGGGTTGTAATAATAAGTGATGGTCGCTCAAAAAATGCCTCTAATTTCGTCATTTTTCTGCCGTTTTCGATGAAATTTTTTTCAGTATTAGAGGCATTTTTTGAGCGGCCATCAACTATTGAACAACTCAATAATATTGATCTCTAAATATGGGTTAACTTATATTGCTATTGATTTTAAAAATAAAAATAAATATTTTTCTACTTTGTTTTTTTAAAGTTGTTATCGACATATATTTTTTTGATATTCTGTTTACAGGGTGAGCCAAAAAAATCATTTGCGTTTTGTGGCGGGAAAACCGTTTTTCTGCGCTTTTCAGGTTGCGGGAGTGCGCGCAATCGAATTTTCTCATAAATTTACCCCTAAATGGGTAATTTCCGGAAGAATAAAAAATTTTTCCGAGTTTAGTCAAATTCAAGTAGTCGACAACCAGGGGAACTTCAAAAATTTTTCACCAAAAAAACGCAAAAGTACGGTTTTTTTGCTCACTCTTACAATTTAAGTTTTAGTTTTATTATGTTTCTCTCTGAGAGTTGAAACAAATTATGTCAATTCGGGCTATAGCCAAAACGATTTATCGTACAGCTGAATTGGTAAATTTTTTACACCCTTTTTTATTACTATCAAAATTGTTAGATAGCACAGAGAATTCGCATACGATCAAATCTTGTTCGTATATTAAAACCAGCTAGAGTTGGCTTCTATCAAGTTGGACAACAAGCTGCCAGACTTCCGTTATCTAGAAATGCTTTTTTAAGAACGGTAAGTCTTAGCACTAAGTCATCCCTTACGGTCTTTCCTTACATGTTATCCCTTACCGGTGTGTAGTCAGTTTCTCCATCGCAGCAATATTTTCATGAAAAGTGATGTGGTACAAAATTGCTATTGAGATCACGACATACAACTTTGTAGAACAACACTTTTTGTGAAAAAAGTGTAGAATGGCCGGGTCGAGAATAACCGGTAAGGATCGTCTGTAACAGTGAGGAATGATCTAGTGACTAAATTTTTATTAAGTTGATTTTTACAAATTTATGGACAATTAAAAAAAGATCTCTTTTGGGATCGTCCATTTTTGGGAGCGAGAATTTGAAAATATAATGTTAGATGTTTAGTCAGGGCTCGGAATGAAAAAAATGAAAATCAGAAAAATGTCAACAATTCAGATTTCGAACCCAAAAATCAGATTTTCACTAGATTATACTGCTCAAAATCAGAACATTCCTGATAAATCAGACCCATTCCGAGCCCGTTATTTAGCCCAAAAGTGCCTCGTTGTGGTACTTTTAGGTCTAGTAGAAGATAACAGTAGTATTTTAGTTTCAATTGGCAATCCGAAATAGTCGTTTATGGGTTCGTCCATTTGCTACCTTAAATCATCATCGCCACTTGATTCTCCGAAATCAGCCAATTCAAATTGGAATTCACCCAAATTTTCTTACTATACAAAGAAATTATGGAACGATTGAAAGGATTCGAGACTTGTTTGGTTCTAATGTAAGATATAATCAAGGACTACTTTCTACTTCACTGCCGGATCAATTAGGTAAGCGTTTAATTGTGTACAAATTTTAACTTTTAGAGTACAATCTTGGGAGCTGCTTCACTTCTTATACCTATATCTTGACCCTGATTTAGGGAGTGGAGTTGGTGTACAGGCGAAAAAAGAAAAATTTTCGATTTTCGCGTCAATACACCAACTCCATTCCCTGAATCAGGATCAAGATAATTTTTTGTTGCTTATTTTGAGACCACTTCAATGGGGTAGAAGAACCGAAGTAGCTCCCAATCTTGCTTATATGAAAATATCCATATTTTATGACGAATTTTTGTTATATGGAAACTTCCATATTTTAGATGCGTATGAAATTGGTAACCATATTGCCTGTGGTTGCAATGCGGCTGTTTATGAGCTTCGAACTAGGGCATCGGCGGAACAACACAACCCAACCGAATTCTATGGAAAGCCAGGCTCCCTCAAGCTATACCCGTTAGCCTTGAAGATTATGTTTAACTATCAATTCGATTTACCCGAAAAACATCTTTGGCAAGAAATGGGACCGGAATTGATTCCTATGCGTCAGCCACCCAGAGATGCTCTCCAAGGTCGTATGGCAAATTTCAAGCCACTGAAACGAACTCATCCAAATGTTATCAAATTGCACACGGTTTTTTTATACATTTTTTAAAGGAATTAGAGTATTTTTTTAAAGGCTTTTGTTGATTGCATGCCTGTTTTGCCAGATGCTAAGAAACTTTATCCAGAAGCACTGCCAAGCGCGAGTCATTATGAAGCTTTAATTACTGAGCCCAAAACTTTGTTTATTGTTATGAAAAGGTTAGTGCGCAATGTGCCGTAGCCAGAACTCAAGTTGGGTGGGGGACCTAAGGTTAAAAACCTTACTTTTCATAGAATTTCATTTTTCTTGAAATTTTGGTTTGGGCGCACGTGCCCCCCAAAATCGAATTTTGTCCAGAAATAGAATTTTGGCCGTAAAATCAAAATTTTTCAAAATTGAATTTTGGCCAAAGTATCTCAGGGTAACTGAACTATCCTCTCACTTTAAGGTATCGTATGACATTGCGTGACTATATTGTCTCTTATAAGAGGAATTATTGGAGTGGTCGTGTTATGTTTGGTCAGTTGTTAGAAGCCATAGTTTTTCTTTATGATCACAAAATCTCACACCGAGATATGAAATCTGATAACGTTTTGTTGGATTTCGACGATGAAGGTAATTTTTTAGTTAGGATGGTTATAAATTCAAATACACGCGGCAATGTAACGGATTTTGCATGTACAAAAAAATTTTTTTTTAATTTTCGCTAAAAAATGACCAAATGGTGGTTTTTTTTTTGGAACACCATATACACGCAAAATCCATGTTGTCGTGTATTTGAATTTATAATCAAACTTACAGCAAGATGATTTTGTTTTTAGATGAAGTTCCACACTTGGTTTTGAGTGATTTTGGTTCAGCACTTGCTAAAGGCTCATGGGAGATGGATTATTCTAATGAAGGATTAGATCTAGGTGGAAATTTGTAAGACTTATTTATTTAACTAATAGTAATTTGTTTAAAAAAAGGTCTTTACGTGCTCCAGAAATTCGAAGGTTGAAACCCGGTGTTGGTGTTGTAGCAAATTTTGAGTTGGCAGATACATGGGCAGCTGGAACGCTTGGATATGAAATTTTCACACGGTAAAAGTTTGATGTTGATTTTTGAGTGACTATTCAAGTCTGAGGCGCCAAGCAGCACATCCACAGCGAATCGGGGGACCTGGCGTAGTGGTCGAGATCTATGAGACGTGTGTCTCAAAGCGCAAGTATGGAGTTGGATCTTGACAAGACCAGTGGACGTTTGAAGGAGTGGAGAGTTTTTTTACGTCATTGGTGCCGCCCAGACTTGAATAGCCCAGAAATTTTTTATCAATTAATTTATGCTATTTAGTAACAACCCGTTCTATTCTTTATTAAGCAGTGAAACTTATGAAGACTCGTTTCTTCCATTGCTACCCCGCAGGCTTCACTATGCCATCAAACAATTGATTTATCAAATGCTTAAAGTCGATTTAAATGAAGTACTTTTTTTTGAAATTTTCTTACTCTATTATTTTAGAGGCCTTTACCTCAAATAGCTGCAAATGTAATTTCCATTTCACTCTTTCGCTTTGGGCAAGGTGTACACTCTTTTCTAGAAGATTGTGGATTTTTAATGGGATGGAACGCGAAACAACTGAAAGACTCCTTTAGCAGTACTCTTAAATTGGTAGAATTTTATATAGGTTTTATAAGACAATTGCCCATATAGTTGACTTACTCCAAATAAGATATAATTTTTTCTAATTGGGGATTTGTCCATTGACAATTGGTCCATTTGAGCAATTTTGCTATCTGGGAAATGTTATCCTAAAACCTTTTTAAAATTTTTATAGTTGTTAATCATCAAATTTTCATAGCTTGGCGCACAATTAGATAAAAAACTGGAAGAAGTAACTGAACTTTATGCAGCCGAGACAATACTTTCTAAAATGATCAATCCCACCGTGATTAGTAATGCTGAAATGCAGGTATAAAAAAAGTTGTCAAAAAATTGTCACTTGTAATGCCGAGCATTCTAGAGAGCCATCCGAAGAGACGTTACTATTAGGCAAAATCTTTTGCGGGGTTTGAACCAGCCTTGAGGGGCGCCTAAGACAAGTCCAGTACCACCGAACCATGGGACCCTAGCGCTCCTAATTCTGACCTCGTAGTAATGCACAACTTTACAAAGTTGTCAAAAATGTCTAACTTTGCCTGAATTTCAATAAAATTGTGTTTATTAAAACGATTGGTAATGAAGCATAAAATTTGTATGCTTCATGACCAATCGTTTCAATAAACACGATTTTATTGAAAATCAGGCAAAGTATGACTTTTTTGACATGCTTGAACTCAGCCTACATAACGAAATAAATTCGAAATTTTCGAATGGGGAGTGTTATATCGAATACGGGGGAGGGGTGTTATATCGAGAGTTGACTGTAGTTAAATCCTTGATTTTTAGCTCCGTGCCACTTTCTTATCTCGCGTGAATCGCAATGAAATCTGGCAAGCTCTCGAATATTTTTATGATGAAGAAACGTATCAACGACAAAATAGCAATGGCTCCGTCTCTACGGATTCTGCTTCAACTCCAACTTCAACTTTACTATCCTTTTGAGATTAGAATACTGTTCAAAACATATTTTGCCATTTGTTTTATTCGATATTATTGTCCATTCTTGTCTACATCTTATCAGTTTCATCTTTACGCACTAGGCACAACCACTAGGATTTATGGCCATCTTTCTTTGATGTTCCATTACTAGTCACAGTTTTTTAAAAAATATTCTAAGACTTTGCTCATTCATTTTGAAACGTGTATTTTTGTTTAATAGGAGAATGTACAAACTTTATTTATGAAACTGTACAAATTTATTGGCCATTAAAAAGGTGTCTTGAGGAACAGATTAATTTCTCAAAACACTAATTTTTAGTTTTTTGCTAGTGTTTATTAATAAAATATTTTTAAAGAGTAATTGGTACTAGTATGGAGTAGTAGTGATGCTTCGAAATCTGTTACATGTTTCAAAACATGTAACATGTTTTTTGAAATTCTACGAAACTTGTTACAATTATGGGTTTTCATAAGTGTAACAAGTTTCGTAAAATTTCAAAAAAAAACATTTTATTACATGTTTTGAAACATGTAACAGATTTTGAAACATCACTAGTAGGTCACCCACTCAATACTAATACCGATTAATTATCTATACCCAGTGGAGTATCTTTGAGCTCTATTAAATATTTCTATTATGTTTTGCATTTTTATTTGAACGGCTATTGCTGCTTCTCGACCGTGTTGTTGAACACAGTTGAGAAATTATCTATAAGTAACATCGGATAACTTCCGTTTGAACAAAATTACTTATGCATAGGCAGTGAGTTTTCTTTTATCCGTAAATAAAATCTTTAGATTTGCCTATTCATATCCTTCTCTATTTCAAGATAAAACTGATTGTGACGAACGAACTCCGTTGATCGATAAAAATATAGCCCAAGAATTTGGCTATTCATTGATAAAAGATAACAAACGGTTAACAAAAGTACTTTATTATTTTGACTTTTTATGCAAATTTGACCCATTTTCGCAGAAAATGCGACGTTTTCGATTTGATCACCATAATCATTCACAGTTTTCCAATCAAAACTCTATCTCAAATGATGATGACCTACCTCAAGGGTAAGTGAATAATTGAATAACTTTATACGTGGGCAAGGGGGGGGGGAAACTTGAGAAAAAAGGGAGACATGATGAAAAATTTTAGGGGTTAGCATTAGAGAGATTTTGTGAGTATAACCTAATTGTTTAAAATAAATTTTACGGTGCCTAAAATTTTTAGTCCATTTATCGATTTTAATTCGAGACTGGAGCAGCTAGACGAATCACAACGTGAAGAAGGCGAACGTTTACGAAGACACTTACAATTCTTCTTCCTAAGTCCAATAAATAAATTCAAAATACGGAAACAAATCCCTTATAAGCTTGTACTACAAATATTGAAAGTGTTTTTTGTTACAGTTCAGGTACGATCACAGCGATAGTCAAAAAATTGAAATTTTCAAATTTCATGAAATTGGAAATATTTTATGAACCGATCTTAAATTTTTTTGTTTCAATAAACACGATTTTATTGAAAATCAGGCAAAGTTACATTTTTGACAACTTTTTGTTTTTAGCTGGTCTTGTTTGCTGAACTCCGAATATCTCATGTGGATTTTTTGGGTGATACTTTAACTGTGATGCGGCACAAATTTTTAAAAGATTGGAGTGACGAGAGAGACGCCATTGTTTATCCACCTAATTCGGGTCGTTATTCCGTGTTCTCCAGTGAACAGATCATAGACCACTTTTCTCACATAGTCAAATCGGTAAATCCACGGCTCTAGGACATTTCACAACGGCTAGTGTGATGTGTCGAAATCGAAAAGTCAAAATTGAAATTGTGGGGGCCGAAATTTCGATTTCGAAATTTCATAGGAAATGCCTTTTTTAAAGGACTAGTTCAGTGGGAAAAAAGTTACCAATTTTTGTTGATATTCAGAAGAAAGTTCATGAAAAATAGAGCATTTTTTGTTTTTACGGTGTGTTCTGAATCGTTGTAGTTTTCGAGAAAATTGCGTTTGAAATTATTCATGTTTTTCGTTGTAATACACAAACTTTTTTGAAGTTTTTTTTGAAAAATTCGAATTTTTTGTGATTTTTCAATTTTCAAAAATAACTTTCACCACGATAACTTTCGCCATGTAACGTTCACCACGTAACTTTCGCCACGCTAACCATTGAGAAATGTCCAAATAAACTCCGGTTCTTCTTGTTTCAAACCAACTTTTTAGTATTATCTTGTACAAAATGAATCGTTTGCCAGCTTTAGTTACGACACATCCACTCCACATTTCTACCCAGCCAATAACGATTCGTATGGGTTGGAGCTAGAACTCAACTTTGATAAAATTCCTCCCACCCAGCTATGCATTGAGAGGATTGCAGACGTTGATGTCCGAAATAATACTTATATTTTCGATATTTCTCCTGTAACTGGTGGGTTTTTTTGGTACAAATTCATTACCACTTTGACTATTTGGTACCTACTTTGGATTAAAGACCGCCACAGGGTTCTAAAGTCGGAAATGTTTTTCTTCAAAATCAAGCATTAGGGGTATTTTTATGCGAGAAATCGATTGCACGCGCTCCCGAGGTGTGAACATTCTTCCTTGACCCTGATTCAGGGTAAATATAGAATTTTAATTTTTAAAAAGCACTAATACTTGGTTTGAAAAAACGTTTATTCATCAACAATCCTCGGTGGTGCAGTGATAAAGCAGCGTCTTAGTGGTCACAAGTTTGCGGGTTCGAATCTCGCTTAGAGCCAATTTTTTTGCAAAAACGGAAAATTACTTTCTGCAAAAAAATTTGGCTCTTAGCGGGATTCGAACCCGCGAACTGGTGACCACTAAGCCGCTGCTTTGTTACTGCACCAACGAGAGTTGTTGATGGAGAAACGTCTTTTAGACCAAGTACTAGTTCTTTAAGAAATTAAAAATCTATATTTTCCCTGAATCAGGGTCAAGGAAGCATATTCACGCTTCGGGGATGCGCGTAGTCGATTTCTCACATACAAATTACCCCTAAAATGCTTGATTTTGAAAGAAAAAAATTTCCGACTTCAGACCCCTGTGTCATTTACGGTCGTTAATCCGAAGTAGTACCGACTATTTTTGGAATAGACTCGAATGAAACGAAGGTTTGAAACGATACGAATGAAACGACATAATGAAATGAAATCAAATTCAGAATTTTCGTGTCAATATTCAGGCAAATTCAATTCCGTTTCCATAATTTTTTTTCATTCGTATCGTTTTATTTGATTTCATTCTCAGACGGCGTTCAACGGGTTTGAATTTATCCTGAATATTGACACGAAAACCCTGAATTTGTTTCGTTCCACTATGTCGTTTCATTTGTATCATTTTATTCGATTGTTTCATTCGTATCGCTTCATCCTCTTTGTTTCATTCGAGTCTATGCCCTATTTTTAGAGTGCTTTCACCTGAACTTTACCCTAGCCGAAGTCATTCGAATAAAAAATAATTCTACTGCAATTAAAGATATTTTTATTGCCAGAAACATTACTTTCAAGCCAGAGGATGCGCTAATAATTTCCAAAGCGATTGTCACTTTTAATTTGAGGACCATTCATTTCAGTCCCGTTTCAAATTTCCTGCTGAACCGCTCTTCCGATCTGGGGGGGGGAAATCCGGACAATTAAAAAGAAAGAAAAGAGTTTTGAAAAAAATCATAAGGGTTTTGTCCAAAACCACAGTTACCTGTAGATTTTGGTCAAAATTCTGAAAAAGTTTGAAAAAAACCACATGCTACCTGTGGATTTTGGACTTTGGGTCATTGCCCACCCCTGTCAGGAAATCCTGGCTACGTGCCTGAAAAGGAGTAACCTTTACAGCCAGATCTCCGAAAAATTTTTTCAAATTTAAGACTCTCTAGGGGTAATTTTATGCAAGAAATCGATTGCGCGCATTCCCGAAACTTGGAAATGCTTTCCTGACCATGATTCGGGGGGGGGGAGGGGAGAATATTGATTTTTTAAAACTTTTCTAAGTGTTTTTTATTGTTAAAAATCAATATTTTTCCTGAATCATGGCCAACAAAGCATTTTCAAGCTTCGGGGATGCGCGCAATCGATTTCTTGCATACAAATACCCCTAATGAGTCAATTTGGAGAAAATTTTTTTTGAAATATGGCGGTTTTTTTGGAACACCCTGTATTTTTTATTAGATCAAAATTACATTCGATAATTCCCGTCATTCTGGTCAAGTTTTCGTGGGATTGAGTGCCATGATTAACTATGTCAATGTGTGTAACGGCCGAGTTCTAAAAGGTATTTTTGGATAAAATTAATAACCGCAGTGACGTTGGCANGTCAAGTTTTCGTGGGATTGAGTGCCATGATTAACTATGTCAATGTGTGTAACGGCCGAGTTCTAAAAGGTATTTTTGGATAAAATTAATAACCGCAGTGACGTTGGCAAAGGGGGGCGCGGCCCCCCCCCCATAACGGAAAAAATGAAAATTTTTTTCAACTTTTCGTTCTTTCGACTTTTTTCGGTTTTCCTCCTTATGTTTTTCCCAAATTTTTTTCAAAAATTCTAATGGTCCCCAATTATGATTTTCCACAAAAAATGACCACAATTTTCAAAAAATTTCATCGAAACGAAAATGAATTGTTAAAGGGGTGTACTTTATAGCCGGATCTAAAAAAAAATTTATTTTCCCAAAAAAAGACCCTATTGGGGGTAAAATCATGCGAAAAATCGATTGCGCTCATTCCCGAAGCGTGAAAATGCTTCCTTGACCCTGGTTCAGGGAAATTAGTACATGTTGAATTTTCACTTCAATACACACTCTTATTTCCCTGAATCAGAGTCAAGGAAGCATTTTCAAGATTTGGGAATGCGTGCAATATACCCCCGCATGAAATTACCCCCAGAAATATGATTTTGAAGGAGAAATTCCAAAATTTTTTGATTTTCTCTTCAATACACACATCTATCTCCCTGAATCAGGGTCAAGGAAGCATTTTCACGCTTCAGCAATCGATTTTTCGCATGATTTTACCCCCAATAGGGTCTTTTTTGGGGAAATAAATTTTTTCGAGATCCGGCTATAAAGTACAATCCCCTTTAAAAGTTAAACTACAAAATTTTGTTTACAACTTTTTGCCTCAATATCATTTTCCCTGAAAAAAAGGATGCAATTTGCTCGTGTAATGGAAGAAAAATTTTCAACTATATCATACTTTTTAGTTGGTTCAATTAGTTTGAATACGATTCTTATAAGCATAATGGATATTTTTGTTTTACTGCTTTGTGTTTTTTCATTGGTTCTGTGTTGTCGTGCTCTTTTTAATTCATTTCTATTACAAAAGGTACACATTTCGATGAAAGTTTATTTGTATTCAGTTCGAGGAGAGATGCGTATAAACTTGCTTCGACATTTTAAGCGTGTTAAAATGTTAAACAAATACTATAGTCCGTTTCAGCTCCAACTATAAAAAACCAAAAATTCAAAATCCGAATTTGACATCCAGTTCGATCTGACAAGTTAAGCAACGTTGAGCCGAATCGACTATCGTAAGTTCAATCTCCATCCACTGCCTTGTGTCCGAATTCGATAAAAATTTTGCATAGGAGTATTTTGACGAAATTAAGTGTTATTCGAAAAAGTTTTAAAAAATCATGTTTTCATATGGTTTTTTGAAAAAATAACGTTTACCAACGTGTTTCTCACATAAAAATACCTATATGAAAAATTTTCTAACGAATTTGGACACAAGGAAATGGATGGGGGTTGAACCTATGATATCAACGTTGCTTAACTTGCCAGATCGGACGGGATGCTAACTTCGGACTTTGAATTTTGGGTTCAGCTTATACAACAAGCCTACTTAAATTATAGAGAACTCGTGCCTATTTTGAAGAGGTTTTACACCAAAAATTTTCACTTGCTGATAAATGGGAGTTTGTTAATATGTGGTTCGTAATTATTGTAAGTCAGTGGTTTCTAGATGGATTTCATTGGATGAAAATTTAGGTGATCAATGACGCTTTCATCATATTGGGAACATTATGCAAAGTCACTATCGAATTTCGAGTATGTTCTAGTGTCATGTAAATGATTCAACTTTTCCAATGTTTAGGACTTCGACAATGACTTGTTCACTTTTACGGGCATTTTCCTCGGAATTGGTACCTTGTTGGTCTATATTGGCCTTTTCAGATACCTCGGCTTCTTTAATCAATATAATGTAAGTAGTACTAAATTAGAGATCGGACAAAAAAATCAAAATTTGTCAAGATTTTGAATTTTGAACGAAAATTTTTGTTTTTACGGCATGAACAAGGGCGAAAAAATGGGTGATAGCACCCAAAATTCACCCACCCATCACCCAGTGGGTGGCATCACCTATCACCCACTGGGTGAATCACCCACAATCACCCATCACCCACTAGTGGATGATGGATAATTGTGGGTGATTCACTCAATGGGTGAATTGGGTGATCCACCCTGGGTGATGGGTGGGTTATGAGTGATGGCACCTTTTCGCTCCCTGGGCATGAATCGTTGTAGTCATAGTTTACCAAGGGGGGTACAGTACCCCCCTCACCACTCATCCATCGGGAATTTTTAAAATTTGCAAAAAAATCATAAGGGGGGACCAAGATAATTTTGACAAAATTTTGAAAAAAATTTCATTCATCCATCCAAGCTGACGAAAAACATCACAAAAACCATCCATCCTGAGGGACCGGTGTATCCCCCCTACTGGTAAACTATGGTTGTAGTTTTTGAGAAAATTGAGTCTGAAAAAAGCTCATGTTTTCGTTGTAATACACAAACTTTTTGAATAGAGATTTTGAACGAAATTTTTTGAGGAAATCAAAATTTTTTTCAAAATTTTGATTTTTTGCCCAAGTGCTTTTTTCCCGATCTCTAGTCTAAATTATAGAAGTTACACAATTCTATGTACTTTATTTAGGTACTTATGCTCACGCTCAAGAAAGCCCTTCCAAATCTGCTACGTTTTATGGTTTGTACAATCATCTTATATGTTGCATTTTTACTCGCTGGATGGGTTATTATTGGCCCATATAGCATGAAAGTAAACTACCGGAGCTACTACACAATAGGGGAGGGGGCCACCCACATGAAAAAATTTCGTTACATGGAAGACTAGTGTATTGAGGCAAAAATCACATATTTTTACGACTTTTCGCTTCAATACACAGGCCTTCCCTGAATCAGGGAAGCATTTTTTGTTCTGGAAATGACACTTCTAGGGGTAAAAACATGCGGGAAATCCGAATTTGACATTTTCGAAGCGAAAAACACTTCCCTGATTCATGGAAAACTAATGTATTGAAGCAAAAATCACACATTTTACAACTTTTCGCTTCAATACACAGGCTTTCCCTGAAAAGGAATCATTTTTTCACTTCGAAAATGTCAAATTCGGATTCCCCGCATGTTTTTACCCCTAGAAGTGTCATTTCCAGAAAAATTGTTTTACTTGGTACCCCCCCCCCCTATTGTGTAGTTAGCTTCAAAATGTCTTCTTTTATCCTCCTATGCCTTATTTGTCATTTTAGTTCCGTACTTTATCTCAATCCTCTGAAGCATTATTTTCTTTATTGAATGGCGACGATATGTTTGCCACATTTTATACAATTGATGATTCGAACACAACAATCAAGATCTTTGGAAAAATCTATATTTATGTATTTGTAGCATTATTCATTTATATGGTTCTGTCTGTTTTCATCGCCATAATTATGGTTGGTTTTGAATAGAAGGTCGCAATTGTCTTATTTTCGTTATTCGAACATAACACAAACACGTAAAGTAGGATAACTTTTTTATAGCGAAATCCAATTTTCATGGTTGAACACACTCGTTGCCCACGCAATGAGCTTCATTTTTCATATAAACATGATAATATCTGTATAGATGGATTTGTTGAAAAACTGAATGTTGTGTGTTGCGTTTGTGTTATTCACAAATAACACATTCATAAAAATTTTTGATTTTGACCACTGGAAAGTAGAGAAATCGTCTGTTGCCAATTATTTTCTAGGCAAATTTGTTACTTCGTTGCCGTTGCCAATATTTTGACGAATTTTTCCAGTTTTTAAACGAATCCATCTATATGAGATATCATCATGTTTATATGAAAAATGAGCGTGGACAATCCAACGAGTGTTTTCAATCATAACAATTGGATTTATCTATAAAAAATTATCCTACTTTATGTGTTTGTGTTATGCGAATAACACAATTTTGCGACCTCTAGTTTTGAATTGAACCGAACTTCTTTTATAGTTCACAAAAATTTTTAGGACGCATTCGAAGCGGTGAAAGCGGTTTACAATGATTCCGTTGATGTGGAGACATCGGCTGTAAAAGAATTTATCGTAAGCGTGTTTGGTTTTGTACGAAATCTTTTAGCAGATCCTAAAACATTAAACGCGCTATGTGTGTTTGTCTGTTTCAGGGACGGCGTCAAGGTGGTGCACGTGCACCACCCTTCTGGCCAAAAATGTAAAATTTTTCCAAAGGGTCCCCCTTATGTTTTGGGCAGGAGTTCAAAAATTTTTCGCGCCTTCGGCGCGATCAAATTTTTAGTATTTGGTTTGGTCAATTGTTATTTTTATGTTTAACTAATAAAATTTCGTTTAAAACATGTTGAATTGTTAAACAGAAAATTATTGGCTTTTTAATATAAAACTTTTGGAAGGTGCACCACCCTTCCAAAATCTTTGGCGCCGTCCCTGAAAAAGCTTTAAGCAACAAGTAAGCCGTTGGCACGCGAGTGCCAACGGCGCACCAACGATTTTTATTGCGCTCCAACGCAGTTTTTGCATAAAAACATAGTTTGCAAGATTTTGTGGAATTTTTCATTTTTGGACAATTTCTGAAGATTTTTGCACAAAATCCGACATTTTCCTGACGCGCCAACGGCATTTTCTTGTGTGCCAACGCCTTTTTTCCGCGTGCCAACTATTTTTCTTGCGTAAATGTTCATTTTCATATGAAATTTTAGTTTTTTTCCATTTTTGAGCTTGTTTTCGACTCTTAAAATCGTTGGCGCGCCAACGGCTTACTTGTTGTTTACAGTGTTTTTTGCGTGTGCTAACGGCTTATGAGCACCCTAACAAAATACGAAAATAGGCACAAAGCGTTTATTTTCAACTGTAATATTTTACGATTGAAAACAATGTAAATGTTAAAAAATTCTTGCGCAAAATGTTTTTCAACCACAAAAATAATAAATTATTTTTTTTTTAATTTAACAAATTCAAGATTTAGGCAATAGGACGGAATGCACCGCACAAAGTGCGAGCGCACGGACTAGGCGCACAAGGACTGAATGCACGGACTGAGCGCACATTTTCCTTCAAAAATGTGTTTCCTGATTCAAAAATTTTTGTATTGACACGATTAATCATAAAATTCAAATAATCTTGGCGGTACGTTTTGGTTCGACTCCTTCATAGGTCAATAAATTTTTGCACTTCTAAAAAATTATTTTGCAATTTAAAAATTTATTTTTATGTCGCATTTAAAATTTAATTTACAGCATATTTGTACAAGTTTCCAGAAAATTTCTTAAATTTTATTAGTAAAATGACTCAATTTTGGAATGTTTTCTCGCCTCTTTTGACCAACCGTTTTCTTGTTTCATCTTGCCTCTTTATCAGACTATTTCAATGTTTATATCTTCTCGAGCCTGATACACTTTTGACAGCCTGACACCCCAACCGCCTCTCAAAATCACATTCACTTCCTCCAACTGCCCACTCAACACCATCCGAAACAATTGGCATTATTCATCGCATCCGAGCAGAACAATTTTCGGCCGAATTTTTCTATTTACAGGCGCTATTCTTGAATTGTGTGTGTGTATTCCCAGTTTGTGTGCATAGTGTAAGGAAAGAGTGAGCACACTACCCGTCTTATGTCTTACATTTTACATCTCAATTCTTTGGCTTTGTCCGGCAGCATCTCATATAATTTCGCGAAGCGATCTTCTTTTCTTCCGCTATCGAACGGACCGCAATCTGTACAACAATGATCAGCATTGTTTAGAGCAAATGAGGATGGACAAACGTGCTTTTGTTGACTTTTTTTCTGTTTTTTGAATTTTTGTCAGTTTTTATCAATTTTTGGTGTTTTGACAATTTGTGAGCTCATCAAAAGTAAACTAGTATTAAAGTAAATGAATGTTGTTAAAGGGGTGCAGATCGAGGCTCGATTTCGGTCGGAAAAATTTTTTAAATGAATTTCTAGGGATAACATAGCAAAAAAATACCCTAAAATTGCCTGAACCAGGGTCAGAAAAGCATTTTCATTCTCTGAAAATGGTTGCAATCGATTCCCCGCATAAAATTACCCCTATAGTCTTTCTTTAAATTTTTTCCGACCGAGATCGGGTCTCGATCTGCATCCCCTTTAAGAAACAAAGGCTTACAAGGAACACTATCAACTTGCCCCCTCCGATTTTGCCGAAACCGGGCTCAAAAGATTCCTCATACCCGACTTGATTATAAAATTTTTTGGAATTATCGGCCCATACGGCTTCTTGATTGAGATATGAGCGTTTAAAGTTCGCATAATATAAAGTAAGTTGAATTACTTATTAATTTTGCCTGAATCAATAAAATTTTATTTGTATATTGAAACGAAAATATCAAACATTAGAAAATTCAAAATTTACCGACCCGTTTGGGACGAGCCATAGCTCATTGAATTCCTTATGGCCTCAAGAATTCAATGAGCTATCGCTCGTCCCAAACGAGTCGGTAAATTTTGAATTTTCTAATGTTCAATATTTTCGTTTCAATATACAAACTTTTATTGATTCAGGCAAAATTAATAAGTAATTCAACTTATTTTATATTATGCGAACTTTAAATGCTCATATCTCGGTCAAAAAGTCGTATGGACCGATAATTCAAAAAAATGTTATAATCAAGTCGGGTATGAGGAATCTTTTAAGCTTTCGGCAAAATCGGAGGGGCAAGTTGATAGTGTTCCTTGTAAGCCTTTAGATCTAGGCTTTATATTCCATACATAACACATCCGGTTTAGAATTTTTGCAAAATGTGATTTTAAATACTAAAATGTATTGATCTTTGAATTTGTTTTTACCTTTTGCTACTATGTTTTTTTTATATTTTTATACTTTTTTAAAAATTTTTAAACATTTAGGGTACCTTCCATTCCACCTTCAAATATGGGCCGAGAAAGTCGCCCACGTGATCCCGAGGAAACAGAAATTGAACATGTCGACAGAGGGCTTTCCAATTGGAACTCGCTCAATATCAATTGTAATTTTTCAATTTTCCATAAAAATTTTTATAAATCAATTTTTTTAGTCCAAAATGAGCGCATAACCAGAATTACTTTGAGCCACAATAAGCTCACTACGGTGCCTCCCAATATTTCGGATTTGGTTGGCTTGGAATATTTGAATTTGTGGAATAATCACATTGAAGAGCTACCGCCGTCGATTTCCTCACTGCCAAATTTGAAAATTTTGAACGTGGGGTAAGAAGAATGATTTATAGAATGACAGAAAAATTATAAATCAATTTTTGGCATCGACTCAAATGAAACGAAAGGTTTGAAACGATACGAATGAAACGATGTCATTTCCAGACGGCGTGAAATGGGTTTGAATTTGTCTGAATATTGACACGAAAGCCCTGAATTTGGTTTCATTCCATTATATCGTTTCATTTGTTTTATTCGATCGTTTCTTTTTCAAGCAAATTCAAACCTGTTTCCGGCGCCATCTGGAAATGAATGAAACGAACTCAAATGGAACGCGAACACAAATGAAACGATACGAATGAAACGACATAACGGAACGAAACTAAATTCAGGGTTTTCGTGTCAATATTTAGACAAATTCAAACCCATTTCCAGATGATTGCCGAACACAATCTGGAAATGAATGAAACGATGTCATTCCCAGACGGCGTCTGGAAACGGGTTTGAATTTGTCTGAATATTGACACGAAAACCCTGAATTTGGGGTTTTCGTGTCATTTCGTTCCATTATGTCGTTTCATTCGTATAGTTTTATTCGATTGTTTCATTCGTATAGTTTTATTTGTATCGTTCCATCCTCTTCGTTCCATTAGAGTTTATGCCGAATTTTTGAGCAAAACTTCAATTGAAGTGCAAAAAAT
>OZJO01022987.1:0-18513 GCA_900406225.1 Acrobeloides nanus | reverse complement strand
ACTCGCGCCAATCGATTTCTCATGCCCGAAAACCCCCGAGTACCAAAAATCAACCAATTTGGAGCCAAGATAAAGAAGTTGAAAAAATTGATTTTTTAACATGGGGTTTTTGACCCCGATAGGGGTCAATAGGGGGTCAAAAAAATTTTTTTATCGCTAAAAAAATTTTTTCGGGTTAATATTTCTAGTTTTCATCCAATATTAGGCTTATTTTACATTACTCGATCATTTTTCGCCGAGAACATTTTTTGTCGATAACCCGCAATGACTTGCCCTCCCCCTTTAATAAAAAGTGTTGTTGTTTTGTTTTCCCTATCAAAAATTTTCCTACGAGTTTTACACAATATGATCAAAACTAGTGTCGAGAAATTACGATTTCGAATTTCGACCCCTCAATTTCGATAAAAACAAAAAAGTCTGGGGTGCATAGCATAATGGCTAGGACGCTGGACTTTCATGTTATAGGTACGGGTTCGAACCCGCACCTAAAAAGTCCAATTTCAGAGAATCATAAAAAGTGATAAACGTAGACCCTCCTAAAATTACGTGAAAAATTTTTTCCTTTCATTAGTTTTTGAAAAAAAATTTCCATGCCGTAGGTCGCATCCCCGTCGGAGTCGAATAGTTTTTGTATTATTTGCTAAGTGTTATATTTGGATGATTTGAAGTGCGGAAGGTTTTTCTATTCGGAGAACACGAATTTGACGTTATTTTTTTGAAAAAAATTTCCCTAAAGGTCGAGTAATACTCAAATTAAAAAAAATTAGAATGAATGCAGACCTTGGCAAAAATATATAAATAATGTTGACTATTTCGACCTTTAGGAGAAATTAAAAAAAAAAAAAATAACGTCAACTTCGTGTTCTCCGTATAGAAAACCTTCAGCACCACAAATCATCCAAATATTACACTTATCAAATGATACAAAAACAATTCGACTCTGGCGGGGGATTGAACCTGCGATTTACGGCGTGGAAAATTTTTTTTCAAAGAATAATGAAAGGCTAACATTTTTCACGTAATTTTAAGGGGAGTCTGCGTTTAAAAACTTTTATGATTTTCTAAAATAAGACTTTCGACTCTGGCGGGATCGAACCCGCACCTATAACATGAAAGTCCAGCGTCAATTATGCTATACTCCTCGGACTTTTTTCTCTTTCGGTGAAACAAGCTATACCCCTTGTGTTTGTGTCGTTAAAGCTATCTCAGCGAGCATAATGGCGCAGACGATGTATTGAGCTCGACCGTTTTCTACCAGACTTGGTCGTTTTCTACGAGATTTGGCCGTTTTTATAGAGATCGGCCGCTTCGTGTTTAGACTGCTTTTATGGATATCTGCCTTCTTCTATGAAGGCCGGCCGTTTTATATGGATATCGGATTTTTCTATGAGGATCGGCTGATGTTGTGAGATTCATTCGATTAACATGTGTTTTCGACCTATCCTCTTTTCCTTTAGCGCCGAAAGACGATAGAGGAAAAGCTACATAACACTAAACTAAATTTTTTAAATTTAGTTTAGTGCCAACGGCGCTCGGCCCCGAGGCCGAGCGCCGTTGGTGCCTGAGGAAAAGAAAACAGAGTAAGAGGCCAAATTTCACATAAACTAACGATCCTCGTAGATTAACTGATTCCCATATAAAACGGCTGGTCTCCATAGAAAAAGGCCGATATTCATAAAAGCAGCCTAGACACAAAAAACGTAGAAGACAACCAAGCCTCTTACGAGGCTTGGCCGTTTTATATGTAGATCGGCCGTTTCTTGTGTCTAGGCTACTTTTATGGATATCGGCCTTTTTCTATGAAGACCAGTCGTTTTATACGGGGATCGGCAGTTTTCTATGAAGATCAGTTAATCTATATGGTCGTTAGTTTATGTGAAATTTGGCCTCTTACCCTGTGTCTTCTGCTAGTTTTCTTTTCCTCGAACGCCAACGGCGCTCGGGGATCTTATTGATCAAAGATCTTTATTATAGCAGATTGATCCTTGCTTTTTGATTTTTTAAATTTAAATTTTATTACTTTGATCAACAAATATAAGGTTTTAGTACTGAAATCAAGAACATATTTTTAAGTATCCAATGAAAAATGTATTACGTATCACGAAACGTCTTACCTTTATTTATAACAATGTTTATGATTTTGTGGGCGATTGATTCTACTATTATCCCAAAAGAAAAGTTTCCTAATAAAGATGCAATCTGTTGCGCAGGAGGAAATTCTTCATGCTTCGCGTCTTGCATCAATCAACTATACTGCGATGGTAAGACATTTAGAAAATCTTTATATTAAATGACATGTTAATATTTTAAGGCTATTGCGCGGGTCTTAGAGCCCCATGCGATCAAGTATGCTTGTGTATTTCTTGTGGAAAAAAATAGAACATCATCCAGTGTCGCAGAAGTCTCTTATAACTTTTTTATTCCACTTAATAAAGAGTGTAGTTATTTTGTTTTCCCTATTAGAAATTTTCCTACGAGTTTTCACAAAACGATTTCGAATTTCGACCATTCAATTTCGTTCGATAAAAACAAAAATATTTCCGACCAACGTTTCCGAAAAAATTTCTGATTTTTTAAAATAAAAAATTGACAATTTTTCATAAAAATGGAACATTTTGTCAAAAAGGGAAATGGACATTTTTTGCTTTCGACAATTTTTGAAAATCATAATGATAACCCTTTTGTTTTTTCGTTTTTTTAGAGAAAAAACTAAGCTCGGAAAAAGAAACCGATAAAAACCGTAACCGTAACCAAAATCGAGACCGAAGGTTTGAAAAACCGATGAAAACCGAAACCTAAAGAAAAAAAGAACGAAACCGAAAGAAAAAAAAGAATATTGGCAAAAAACATCGCCTAATTACGTTGCCTACTCCCTTTCATCATTGCCTACCCTGCCCCTCTGGATTACATCGCTTCGTCTACTCCCGTAAAATTTGTGTCAGTAGATAAAAAATTTATTAAAAAAATGAAAAAATTCAAAAAAAGCGTAAAAAAATCGAAAAATATCCGAAAAAAGTCGAACAAACCAATAAAAAGACCAGACAGAAACCGAAAGAAAAAAGACCGAAATCGATCAATTTCATCGGTTTTTCCGAGCTCTAGAAAAAACCCTTTAAATTTCGATTACGATTTCGACCACCGATTTCATTTTCGCGAAATTTGGAACTCGAAATTTCGAGTTTCAATCTAAATCAACTCATTTCTACTCAAAAACGAATTATTTCATGGTTTTGATAAATTTTTAAAAAAATCAACAACTATACAAAAATATCACATTAGGGAAGCACAAATTACAATAGTGACAATCCTTGTCGTCAGCCAGAAATATACGAATTTTGAGCACGATAATATTTTTTGTTCATTGTGACAAAGACAAATTGTTACAGTAAGTGACGATTGTTATGACGAGCCAAAGAAATATGCTAATTTTGAGTACGATAATATTTCATAGTGACAAAATTGTCTTAGATGTCTTAGACAATTTTGTCACTATGAAATATTATCGTACTCAAAATTAGCATATTTCTTTGGCTCGTCATAACAATCGTCACTTACTGTAACTTGTGCATCACAATAACACAGTTAAAAAGGTATCACAGTTCCAAATCGATCTATAAATTTTCCCGTATCTTCAATATTTAACTTGGTAATGATATTGATGATTTCAGCAGCTGATTCATCTAACGATATTCCTGGATGCAAACTAGAACCAGTGACATCTTACGAGAAATTCTGAAAAAATTCCGTTTTAAAGTTATGGCCATTTTTCGAAAAACACTGAATATGGTTTTTCAATGTTATTCAAAAAATGGGCATAACTTTAAAATGGAATTTTTTCAGAATTTCTCGTCAACGCGAAAAATGTTCCTCGTGAAAAGTTAGGGGGTAGGTGGGGGTACTAGGGGAAGGAATAGAGGCTTGAAACGTTAACCTGTTAAAGTTATGACGATTTGTTTGTGTACTTGTAAAAATTTACAAGTACAATTACAAGTAAAGTACAAGTGAAACTACAAGTACAAGGATCGGAGGAACAGGCCCATTGTCAATGTCATTGACAATGACATTGAGATCATTCACAAAATGACAATGACATTGACGTCAAGTCAAGAGATTGACATTGACGTCAAATGTCAATGTCACGATGTCATTGTCAATGTCAACCTTAAAAAATGACGTCATAAAAACACTGGTGTATAGTGCTGCCATTTTTGATTATTTCTAAGCATTTTTGTTTTTTTTAAAATTTTTTTCTGGAAATGACCCCTCTAGGGATAAAAACATGCGGGGAATCTGAATTTGACATTTTCGAAGCAAAAAAACGCTTCCCTGATTCGCAAAAAATCGCATTTTGGCGACTTTTCGCTTCAATACACAGGCCATTCATGAATCAGGGAAGCGTTTTCCGCTTTGAAAATGTCAAATTCGAATTTTCCACATTTTTTTACCCCCCAAAAAAAAAAAATTTTTCACGTGAGTAGCCCCCTATTGTGTAGTAGTAGCTCCCTGCTTTCTTTCGAAATTTTTTTTGCTAAAAATGTGTGTAGAAACAACTTGAATTGAGATCGTTGGAAAAATTTTGAGAAAAAAAGAGAATGAAAAAATTTGGTAAATTTGATGTCACCATTTATGACATTGAATTGACTACATTTTTTCTTTTTTTTCTCGATTTTTTACTCAAAATTTTGCCAACGATCTCAATTCAAGTTGTTTCTACACACATTTTGTTGGACACTTTTAGCAAAAAAAATTTCGAAAAAAATCAGAAAACAAAATTTCACGTGCGGGTCTCTCTCTCTCTACCTTAGACATCCCATAAACAATATTCATTTCATAGCCTTCTTTAGCTAGAGTACTTGAGCCTAATGAAGAACTTAGATTGATCACCAAGGCTTTGTGTTCTTGGGCTGCTTTTACTAACAGAGGCATGAATTTTTGTGTAACAAGCACAGGACTAACGGAATTCACATCAAAGTGTTTTAAAAAGATATTCCGCTCTGGTGACTTGTGCGAACCACCTTCCTAAACATGAATACAATATCGTGATTCCGATTGGAAATTATAGGGTGAGCCAAAAAACCGTACTTTTGCGCTTTTTGGTGAAAAACTTTCAAAATTTTTTTTCAAAAATCGCATGAAAATACCCCTTATAGGTGATTTTTAACAATTTTTCACCAAAAACGCAAAAGTACGGTTTTTTTGGCTCATTCTGTACTTCTTCAAAAATTGCATCCGTATTTATCAGCATATCCAAGCCTTCGCCATTTAGTTCATTAAAAATTTCATCAAAAACAGAATCAATCGACTCATTTTCTTACACTAAAAATTTTATTAGCTTGAGCTTGTCGGAAGACTCAAATTCTTGAAGGTTCTGAAAATGGAAACTTTTTTTTGTTATTAACGAAATTATCCAATTAGCTTACATAAGCGTGTACTGGATTCCTACAACCTGCAAAAATCCTCTTTACTCCATCACATTTCAATAAGGCACGTACTAAGGCACATCCGATTCCTCGACTAGCACCCGTAATGAGGATGTTTCTCTTCAAACTTGACATCGAAAATGGGGATATACAGTCAAACCTCCGTTTTATGATACCTGTTTAATGATATCGACCACGCAGGGATGCCGGCGGGAAAATTTGGTATATATAGCAAGTTGATTTTTTTATATACCAAATTTTCCCGCTGCCATCCCTGCGTGGTCGTTATGTCCCCCGCCGGGTGTCAGAAAACAGAGGTTTGACTGTACAGGTTCCTTTAAGACTGGACTGGTCCTTTAAGACGATTAAAATAGGTAGAAGTCTCAATTCGCTCATCGAAGAAAAAAATGACTACAAAAACTCAAAAAATATTGTTTAATTCCAGATGCAAAAAAGTATCGCTCACGGTGGGATTCGAATTGATAAATAAATTGCAAATGTTATTTAATTGCCGATAAATGGTATATAAAACTATATCTTGAGTTATTTGCGCAAGCTGCCTATGTAGCCGAATAGATAGAAAGCCAGCTCTACGTCCACAAGGCCTCAAGTTCGAATTTTACCGTGAGCAATATTTTTTTGCATCTGGAATTAGACAATATTTTTTGAAGTCATTTTTTTCGCTTCAATGAGCGAATTGCTACTTCTGACCTATTTTAATCGTCTTAATATAGCTCCTACTACATTTTTAACGTGGTCAGGAAAAAATCTGTGACCTCAAGTACCGTCCCTTTCTTTGTAAAAATGTTTTCCGCAAAATAATTTGGTAAAATTTGAGAAAAAATGCGAGTTTAAAAATACATGGGCGGGACGCCTAAACAGGTTACTTTTTTTCTGGCCATAATACAGGGTGATAAGAAAATATTGCATATTTTCATTTATGATTTTTTCTCGTTTAGTCTACATGGACATGTTGGAAGAGCACTGTTTTCTGTGGGCAGAGCAGCATTTCAGGGACGGTTGGTGGTGCTTTCAACAGGATGGGGCCCCTGGGCACAAAGCCATTGACACCCAACAATTCCTCAGCAAAAACTGCCCGGACTATATCAAAGTCGATACCCATTGGAGATGTGCCGATAGCGAGTGGCCACCCAGCTCACCTGATTTGAACCTCCTGGACTATGCGGTGTGGAGTATTCTTGAAGAAAAAGCGTGTGCGAAGCCCCACACGACAGTTAAATCGTTGAAGTGCGCTTTGTTCAAGGCGTGGAATGAAATCAGCGTTGATACATTGAAGAAGATCGATGACTTCCCAAGGCGATTGAAAGCATGTGTCGAAGCAGATCGTAGTCATTTTGAATAAATTTTTGTTTTTATTGTTATTACTGTTGCTTTTGTTGTGATTTAAATAAAAATTGCTGATAAAAAAATTATAAATAAAAATATGCAGTATTTTCTTGTCACCCTGTAAACATAAAAATTTGTGTGACCCGATCACTCCATAATTATGCCACTTGCTTTATCTTAAAGATTAATGTTCTTTTAATGCGGATGATTTTGCCTTTTGGTCTTATTCTTTTTGTGTTTTATTTTATTATCGTTATCAGCAACAATAAACTTTTTTTAAAGACTGCATGGAAATCATTCGACACAAATATGGACAAAGTTGTGTGTTGCTAGACCAAAATTTAACAAGTGGGTCCCTTTATGATTTTTTTCGAAATTTTACCATTCTTAAGAAGTGCGCTTCCTCATAAGAAGTACTCTTTTTAAGAAGTATACAGGGTTCCCATTGAAGCTCTCTAATTTGAAAAACTTATATTTTCAAAACTATAACGATTTAAGCCAAAACCAAAATACTATTATGTAACGGGTCTCATTAGGTTTTTTTACGATATTTTTTAGGTTAAAATAATACTCGCAAAAATTTTATTTTTATAAAATAAACTTTGAACGCGAATTAAACATTATTCTCGTGGTCTAAAAAGTTGGATACAGCGTAGCAAAGTGGTAAGCTCTCACTTTCCACTTCCAAAGGCGAGGGTTCGATCCCTGAGGGTTAAACTTATGTCTACTCATCCAAAATGCATGAAATCTGAAAAGAATGCGATTTTTCATATGGAATTTTTATGCGAGGAATCCATTGCGCACATTTTCAAAGCATGAAAAATTTTGCCTGACGCTGAAAAATCCAAAATACCCTCCATCGCAATGAATCAGAAAAGAATGTGAAGTATTAAAGCAGCCTGGATCAGGGTCAGGCAAAATTTTTCATGCTTCGAAAATATGAGCAATATATTCCTTGTATAAAAATACCCATATGCAAAATTTAGTTTGAAAATATGAATTTTTCAAATTAGAGAACTTCAATGGGCCACCCTGTACATCTAAAGGAATTACTTCTTAGAATTTTGGGTTCAGCTTTTTTATAGTTCGGGCTGAAACGGAATATAAGAACGGTACTTCTTAAGAAGTCAGTATATTATTATTACTAATATCGTCTAAATCTCTTCATAAAAAGTCCATCGGGTAAAATAAGAAGTGGCCCAGGAACATAAGGGACATACTACCTTATGTTTTTTTCGAAGATTTCAGCCACCTAAGAAGAGGGACAACAAATTTTTTTGTTAAAATTTTGAATTTTATGGGTAATAAAATCGAAAAAAACGGGTTAAAAATATAAAAATTAACAAATTTTGAAAAAATTTTTTTTACTCCTGAAAAAATTTTAAGGTTCCTCTTTACGATTTTTTCACTCATCTTCGGTCGGAAAAAGCATAAGAGAAGACCCTTATGATTTTTTAGCGCCTTTGGCGCGACTGAAGGGGCAATTGCCCCATCTCCTTGGGTACGTGCCAGCTCAGGTCGAAATCAAAATTTCGAGTTCTAAATTTCGCGAAATCGGGGGTCGAAAATCGAAATTTAAAGGGTTTTTCATGAAAAAGGCCGAAAAAACATAATGGTCCCTTATGATTTTCAAAAGGACGGTATTTTTTCGTGTAACATTTTTTATTTCTTTTTTAAACATTTTTTAAGTTGTAAGTTACAACTTGTAACATCATTTTTTCTGTAACATATTTTTTGTTGTAACATCGCGTATTATTTCTGTAACATCGTTTTCAATTCAAATTTTTTGTGTTTATTATGGCTAGAAAAAAAGTGTTCTGTTTAGGGACGCCCGTGTATTTTTAAACTCGCATTTTTCTCCAATTTTATCAAATTATTTTGTGGAAAACATTTTAGGATAAAATTTTCACGGCCTGAAAATACGCACAATCTTTCCCCTAATAGAAAAACCCCAGAAACGATTCATTTCACTTGACCTGTGCAAAAATGTTTGTTTTGATGAGAAACTTGTTTTCAAAAAAAAATTTTTTGGTACCCCTCCGGAAAAATTTTTCGTGGGGAGGGTACCCCTGGGGGCCATTTTTCGGAATTCTTTAAACTACGTAAATATTAGCTGATTTTTTTACTCTGGGATTTTCGGGGGTGCTGAACAAGATGGAAGTAGAATTTTTCCATTTTGAAATTTCTGAGGGTAGGGTTACCCCTTGTGTTTGTGACGTTAAGGCCATCTCAGCGCGCATAATGACGAATATGATGTATTGAGCTCGGCCGTTTTCTACAAGGTTTGACCGTTTTCTATGAAGATCGGCTGTTTTCTAAATCGGCCGTTTCGAATGGAGCCAGTGGCGTAGGGAAGGGGGTTATAAAGATAAGTGGACAAACAGTGAGGGAGAGGGGGTCTGGAGCTAGGTTGGGTACCCCAAATTTTTTTTAATTTTGGTCAAAAACATAAGGCAATTTTTTCGAATTTTTCAAAAAAATTCAAGAATAATCATGGTCCCTCTTTGTTTTTTCGTGCCGAATGGCGCGAAAATTTTTTTTTGAAAAACGATCACTTTTAAGCTGAAATAGCTCAAAAAATTTCGATTTTCAGCATAAAATTTGGTTGTAACACTTCAGATAAGAAAAAATCTAGCGCCGCAGGTGAAAAATTTTTTTGAGAAATACTTGTTTTTATGCTGAAACCTCAGAAAATGAAAATTTTTTGTGAAAAAAATGTATAATTTGGGACTTTTTTTGTTGAAACTTGGAAAATTTAGGACGATTTTGGTGAAATCCCTGAGCTAAAGCATAAAACTTGCGCCGCATGCAAAATTTGTTTTTTTGAAATGCTTGTTTTTAAGCTGAAAATGCACAGGAAATAAATTTTTTGGTGAAAAAATAGTGAATTTTGGTGAAAAAAATGAAAATTTTGGGATATTTTTTAGTGAAAATTTGCTTTTTTTTGTGAAAAATCATAATTGGAGACCATTAGAATTTTGGGAAAAACATATAGGGGGGAGCATTAGAAAAATTTTTCATTTTTTCCGTTATGGGAGGCACGCACCCCCCCCCCTTTATGCCTATGTCACTGTGTTGTTGGGACGCTTCCCCTTTTTTGCGCCACCGGTACCAACCCGGCATCGAAGCGGCCTGGTTGGTCGCTAAATCAAACTTTTAAAGATATAATCCTTATATGTAAGAAAAAAATCAGCTTCGCAGGCGGAAATTTTTTATGAAAAATCGTTGTTTCTAAGCTGAAAATGCTCAGAAATTTACAATTTTTAGTTTAAAAAATGAACTTTTTGGAAATTTTTATGAAGAAATAGGAAATTTTGATTTAAGCGACCAACCCGGCCTCTCTGATGCCGAGTTGGTCCCTATTTTTGGCCTTTGAGGGATTGGTATATCCTTTTTCCGGCATCCCTTCTGATGTTGGATCAATGCTCTCCGCACGTCGTAAATTTATTTGTCTAAATCCTTATATTTATAGTGGATTTTAATTGATCCTTGCTTTTTGATTTTTTAAAAATTTTATTACTCTGATCAGCAAATATAAGGTTTTAATACTGAAATCAAGAACATATTTTTAAGTCGCCAGTGGAAAATGTGTTGCGTATCACGAAATGTCTTACCTTTATTTATAACAATGTTTATGATTTTGTGGGCGATTGATTCTACTATTATCCCAAAAGAAAACTACCCTAATAAAGATGTAATCTGTTGCTCTGGAGGAAATTCTTCGTGCTTCTCGAATTGCATCAGTCTTCAATACTGCGATGGTAAGATATTTAGAAAATCTTTATATTAAATGACATGTTAATATTTTAAGGCTATTGCTCTGGTCTTGGAGCGCCATGCAATCAAGTTTGCATGTGTATTTCTTGTGGCAAAAGATAGAACATCATCCAGTGTCGCAGAAATCTCGATATTGTTCTTTAAACTTTTTTTATTCCACTTAATAAAGAGTGTTGTTGTTTTGTTTTCCCTATCAGAAATTTTCCTACGAGTTTTCACAAAATATGATCAAAACTAGTGTTGCGAAATCACGATTTCGAATTTCGACCCCTCAATTTCGATTTCGATAAAAACAAAAAGATTTCCGACAGTCAACGTTTAATTTCCGAAAAAATTCTTGACTTTTTAAAATAAAAATTGACATTTTGCATAAAATGGAAAATTTTGCCCAAAAAAGGGAAATGGTATTTTTTGCTTTCGACAATTTTTGAAAATCATAATGGGGACCCTTATGCTTTTTCGAGGAAAAACTAGAGCTCGGAAACCGAAATCGATAAAAACCGTAGCCGTCTTATATATAGATCGGCAGTTTTCTTGTGATAGGCTACTTTTATGGACACCGGCCTTTTTCCATGGAGACCATCCGTTTTATATGGGGATTGGCCGTTTTATATGGAGAACAGTTAATATATGAGGATCGTTAGTTTATGTGAATTTTTGTCTCTTACTCTGTCCTTACTCTGTGTCTTCTGCCTGTTTTCTTTTCCTCGGGCGCTCGGCCTCAGGGCTATAAACACTAAAATAAAGAGTTTTAATTGTAGTATATTATCAAGAATAAAGGTTTTATATACAGGGTGTCTCTACTCTCAGAAATTTCAAAATGGAACAATTCCATTTCCATCATGTTCAGCACACCCGAAAACTCCTGAGTGAAAAAATCAGCTAATTTTGACGTAGTTTAAAGAATCCCGAAAAATGGACCCCAGGGTACCTCCTCCCCTCGAAAAAATTTGAGGCTCGGTCGTTTTTTATGGATATCGGATTTTCTGTGAGAATCGGCTGATGCTGAAAGATTCATTCGATTGATATGTGTTTTCGTCTGTCCTGTTTCCCTCTAGCGCCGAAGGGCACTGGAGGAAAAGTTACATAACACAAAATTAAATTTTTTTAAATTTAGTTTAGTGTTTATAGTCCCGAGGCCGAGCGCCGTTGGCGCTCGAGAAAAAGAAAGCAGGGTAAAAGGCCAAATTTCACATAAACTAACGACCCTATAGATTAACTGATCCCCATATCACGTATGTTTCAACTCATAGAAAAACGGCAAAAAGTGTGTGCTGACATATCGGAAAAATACCTATAAATTTTCTGCCAAAAATGAGGCGTTTTTTAAACTTAAGGATTCTATATCTTTCTTAAAACGACGATTCACGGAAAACCCATATATGGATTACAAAGAACAGACCTTTTGTGGGATTTTGCTTACAAAGAACAGACATGAATTTTTGACGTTTTTACCCCTCTCCCTCCCCCAGTAGAGGTACCCCCTGAAGTCAAAACTTGATCATTCCATCGGATTCGAGTTCCCCATAGCCGAAAACCCCCGAGTATCAAAAATGATCGAAAAACAAAAGTTGGCACAGACTTATTGCCGCTTGAAACATACGTGCATATAAAACGACTGGTCTTTATAGAAAAAGGCCGATATTCATAAAAGCAGCCTAGACACAAGAAACGGCCGATATACATAGAAGACAACCAGCCTCGTACGAGGTTTGACCGTTTTATATGTAGATCGGTTGTTTTTGTGTCTAAGCTACTTTTATGGTTATCGGCCCTTTTCAATGGAGACCAACCGTTTTATATGGGGATCGGAAGTTTTCTATGGAGATCAGATAATCTATGTGATCGTTAGTTTATGTGAAATTTGGCCTCTTACCCTGTGTCTTCTGCTTGTTTTTCCTTCCTCGAGCGCCAACGGCGCTCGGCCTCGGGGCTCTTATTGATCAAAGATCTTTATTATATCGGATCTTAATTGGTCCTTGCTTTTTGATTTTTTAAATTTTACTTTGATCATCAAATATAAGGCTTTAGTATTGAAATCAAGAACATATTTTTAAGTCGCCAGTGAAAAATGTATTGCGTATCACGAAATATCTTACTTTTATTTATAACAATGTTTATGATTTTTTGGGCGATTGACTCTACTATTATCCCAAAAGAAAAGTTTCTTAATAAAGATGTAATCTGTTGCTCCGGAAATTCTTCGTGCTTCGTGAGTTGCATCAATCAACTATATTGCGATGGTAAGACATTTAGAAAATCCTTATATTAAATGATATGTCAATATTTTAAGGCTATTGCGCTGGTATTGCAACGCCATGCAATCAAGTTTGCTTGTGTGTTTCTTGTGGCTAAGATAGAACATCATTCAGTGTCGCAAAGTCTCGATATTGTTCTTTAAACTTTTTTATTCCACTTAATAAAGAGTGTTGTTCCTTCAATAAACGTTTAATTTTCGAAAAAATTTCGGACTTTGTTAAATAAAAAATTGACATTTTTCATAAAAATGGAAAATTTTGTTAAAAAAAGGAAAATGGAAAAAAGGGGAATGGTGCTTTTGACAAATTTTGAAAATCATAATGAGAACCCTTATGTTTTTTCGGTTTTTTTCGAGGAAAAAACTAGGGCTCGAAAACCGAAACCAATAAAAACCATAACCAATGAAAAAATAGAAACCGAAAGAAAAACCGATAAAGTCGAAAAAAATCGATAAAAGCTGATGCCGAAAATTTTCATCGCCGAAAGAATTTTTTTTTAAATCAATTATACAAAAATATCACATTAGGGAAGCACAATTTACAATAGTAACAATCCTTGTCGCCGGCCAGAAATATACGAATTTCGAGCACGAAAATATTTTGTTCATTGTGACAAAGACAATATTGTCACTATGAAATATTACCGTGCTCAAAATTATCATATTTGGCTGGTCATAACGATCGTCACTTTCTGTAACTTGTGCATCCCAATAACACAGTTAAAAAGGTATCACAGTTCCAAATCGATCTATAAATTTTCCCGTATCTTCAATATTTAACTTGGTAATGGTATTGATGATTTCAGCAGCTGATTCATCTAACGATATTCCTGGATGCAAACTAGAACCAGTGACATCTTTATATATAGGTCCAGGACATATAGAAATAACCATTATATTGGAGTCTTTGTAGACCTTACTGATCACAGCAGTGTAATTGTTTAAGGCTGCCTGCAAATTGAATTAAAACTGAAATTTTTGTGCTACTACACAATAGGGGTGACAAAATGACGTGACAGAACGTGACAAAATTTTCAAAAATTTTTTCTTGAAATGACTCCTCTAGGGGTAAAAACATGCAGGAAATCCGAATTTGACATTTTAGAAGCGAAAAAACGCTTCCCTGATCCAGGGGAGGCCTGTGTGTTTGAAGCGAAAAGTCGCAAAAATCGCATTTTTGCGACTAGCGTTATTTTTATACCAAAATGTGTTATTTTCTCGAATTTTCGTGTCAATATACAGCTTAGGCACATCCGATTCCTCGACTAGCACCCGTAATGAGAATGTTTCCCTTCAAACTTGACATCGAAAATGGGGATATACAATCAAACCTTCGTTTAATGACAGCAACCACGCAGGGATGCCGGCGGGAAAATTTGGTATATATATCAAGTTGATTTTTTTTATATACCAAATTTTCCCGCTGGCATCCCTGCGTGGTCATTGTCCCCCGCCGGGTGTCATAAAACGGAGGTTTGACTGTACAGGGTGTATCACATATGTGGGCAAGGGGGAGCCTTCCCTAACCCACTCACTCATTGACCAAAAATGAGGGGGACCCCTACCCCTTCACCCGAACGGATGAGGGTAGGTCGAGTGCACTCTTCCAATGAACTCAAAGGCTTGTGCTTAAACTTAGGCTTAAGTAGTTTTTGGAAAGTTTTTTTTGAAAATACTCAAGTGAGGGGGTCTCCTCTACCAATGGTCCCCCATTATGATTTTCAATAAAAAATTTTGTAAGAGGAAAAACAAAAAAAATTTCGCCTGCGACGCTGGTTTTTTCTTGCCTATAAAGATTTTACATAAGAAAATTTCGACACGCAGAGCGCATTAACTCCCAAAAAAAGATCACCCTTAAAAAAAAGATCACTTAGCCTGGGAAACCCCCTAATCGGACCTCAAAAACCTGTGTTAATAATAAAATACGAACAAAATTTGCATAAACAATTAAAACAGCAATTGATGAAAATTTTCGTAATTACAATTTATTAATATACATAAGGCTATAAAATCAGAACTAACTGACAAAATATCTCTCAAATTAGCAAAATAAAGAATTACAAAATTTTAAAACACATCTAAGTATTTCTCTATATCAGCTGGGATAATGCCTTTGTAAGGGATTCCGTGCCATCGGATGAAATTCGCAGCGATCTGTTTCAATGTGATAAACTTGGCTAAAAACAAAAATTAACGAAAATTTTCAAAATAATTTTCGTACCAAATTCGAAATTTTGAAGCTGGCCATTGAATTTTTGAATCATCAAGTCGAAACAGGTAATGCCCATATTATTCCTGGCCAATAAAGGAGCACCGGCTTCTAAGAGGAGTTTGACAATGCTAAGTCTGGGAGATGCGGTTGAAAGGAGGATATGGAGCGCCGTATTTCCTACAATTGAGCATTGTGATTTTTTAGCAAAATTTCGATTTTTTGGTCAGAATTATATTTTGGGATATGATTTTTGACAAAAATTCGATTTCTTGTACCAACGGTAAAAAATGCGCTCAGTCACATACCATCAGAATTTTTTACATTCAAATCTGCTCCCGCACGAATCAAACGATCCACAACAAAATGTGAGGGAAAGTGCTTTCCTTCTCCTTGATCCGATTCTTGACAAGCAGAATGAACAGGAAACAAGTGGAGATGCTCCAAAATTTGCACCAATCTTCTCACGTTGCATAACAAATGAGGACATCTCGGCCGAAGTGGATAAACCGTTTTCTCTGGTAATTTTAGTCGCTCTTTTAATCGTGTTACTATTGAATGAGAGCAAAAGACTGTTGATAAGCAGGTCTGAGTTTCTGGCTTGTTGATAAAATTTGTGGGGTTAATGTTTCGTTCGGAATCTGGATTCAAGACTGGGATGTTTGCGGTGAGAAGTTCGTCGTTTAGATGAATATTAATGCTGGTTGATGGCTGAGAATCTAGTAAAATTACGCGGTTGATCTAAAAATGAAGTTCAACAATAACATATCTATGAAATAGTGCAGTTTTGCCGTCCTCCATCAATTTTTAGCCGACATATTTAACAACAATACATAAGTAATATCAAAAAATTCTAATTTTTTACATCCAAAAGAGATTTATATTCCACGAAATTCTGCGGCTCTTCGTTTTTCTGAAAATGGACGTTTAAAAAAATCTCATGGGACGGTTAAAAATTGATGGAGGACAGCTAAACCGCAATTTAGCCACTTGCCAAGTGGATAAACTGTAACAAGACATCTCTGAAGTTCTCCAAGTCTTGATTTATATCCGTTTCACCAGGTAAAATCTGCTCTTTATGAAGTTCTTCATCTCGATGTAAGTACCTAGAAATGCACATCTCTCGATTTTCAACAAAAATTTTATACCTTTCAAATTCCAACACAGCTCTTTCATACACCACTAAGACTGTCTCCAAGTTCAACCGATCAGCAGGCAAACGATGCTCGAATGGATTAATCAAGGTATCCTCAATAACCATGGCGAACGTTTCCAAGAAAGCAACAAAAGTAGACAAAGTATTCGGATGCATTGGAAAGAGATAGTGTTGCTGAAGCTGAAGAACATGTAACCACAAGTCAATGGCAAGGTCCAACCGGCCTAGGTCGCAATAAACAGCACCACGGTATCTAGCATAGTAATGGACTTCTGGATGAAAATCACCAAGTATTCTTTCTCGTATAATAAGGGCCTAGAATAAACACACAAGAAATTAAAAATATGCAAATTTTAAATTAACCTGCATCCGCATAGCTTCGGGATCTGTACAAATCAACTCCAATTTTTCTTCACTATTCACCTCCTCGTGATACCCATACACAATTCTTGAGACTTCATTCAATGGATTGATTTCATCTTCACCACCAGATTGCAATTTGACTAGTGAATTGTATTCGAAGGAATTCCGCCAACAAGTCGTTGCTCCGCTCAAATCCATTCTTTTATCTACCATCGTGGCGCCTGAAATGGATATGTGTTTTAACGAGAGAAATTTTTTTTAAATCGAACGCTTTTTTGGCCTTGAAAACCACCCTCAGAGACAAAAATTTTGATCTTGAAAACACTCCAAATCGAAAATTTTGCTCAGAAAATTACAATTTTTATAGAAAAATGGAAAATTTAAATGTCGGCAGCGTGCTTTTTGGTGAAAAATAGAAAATTTTGGTTATTTTTGGAGAAAAATCGTTATAAAAAATAAGAGAGGACTATTATGATCTTTCCGGCCTTCTGCCGGAATGGGGAAACCACCCCAGTTACGCCATTGTTATGTACCTAATAACTTCCAAGCATCTCTTCTCTCTCTATAACTAGCATATGGTAAAAAATAATAAATGACGGCAGCGTGCCCCAAAATCGAAGCACTCATTAAAGGAGTTACGCCATATTCATCTTTTTCCATTCTAGCACCATGCTCGAGTAAAAGTTTCGTCACTTCAACACTTCCAGCCTCAGCGGCATCTAAAAAAAGTTAAAACAGCAAAGATGAAATTGTCATTCATAGCCCCTACCGTGTAGAGCTGTATTCCCCTTAGATGAAGCCCGTTTTGCATCAGCTCCAACTTCAAGCAAGTATTTCACGACATCGACTTTTTCTCGATAAGCAGCAATCATAAGTGCGGTATGACCATGTCGATTGGCAATTTCAATATTAGCACCATGTTCGACGAGATATCTCACTGTAAATTTAAAAATTGCGCCAAAAAATGCAATAGTGATCTTTTTACAAAAATGTATTTTTTTACAATTTTTGTGCTAAATTCGAATGAAAACGAAAAAAACTTAGTTTTATTCAAATTTTTTTAGATAGTCACTTACAGGATCGTAAGTCGAAGTTAGAAAAAATGCCAAAATTTAACATTTTTTCATAAAAAATGATGTTCTACAAAGTTGTTCGCCATGATCTCAGAAATTCAACTAGCTATATTTCATAGCACAACTGCATTTAAATTGACCAATATATGACCTTAAGACGAAAAAATACGTAAATACACATTTAAGGCCATATCTCGGTCAATTTAAATCCGGTTAAACTGTGAGAGATAGCACGTTGAATTCTTGAGATCACGACGAACAACTTTGTAGAACATCACTTTTTACGAAAAAATCTAAAATTCTGGCATTTTTCTAACTTCGATTTGCGATCCTGTGACTACCTTAAGAGACGATATCTCGAAAGTTCGAACGTAGTGTTAAACGGTTCGAGTGCCATTTGAGTTGAATTTATTTAGTAAGATTAACGCATGGGAAAGTTTTTAAAAGCCATTTCAAGTCAATCCGAGGAACCGCATCAGAGAAAACCTTGTTCGAAGCTCAATACTATCGATTTTACGTTGATTTTTTGAATTTTCTAACTTGTTTAAAATACCCTAGATAATTTTTTTAGGCCAAAATTTCTATCTGGCCAATGTATTCCAATATGGAGAACATTTCTAGCCTAGTTTCGAAAAAATCCAAGAAACTTCGATTTTTTGAGCCTTTTTACATGGTGGCCGTAGTGGGAGGTCAAAAAAAATTTTTTCTCGGATTTTTTCGAAACTATGCTAGAAATGTTCTCCATATTGGAATACATCGGCCAGATAGAAATTTTGGGCTAAAAAAATTATCTAGGGTATTTTAAACAAGTTAGAAAATTCAAAAAATCAACGTAAAATCGATGGTATTGAGCTTCGGACAAGGTTTTCTCTGAAGGGATTCCTCGGATTGACTTGAAATGGCTTTTAAAA
>OZJO01022986.1:0-23841 GCA_900406225.1 Acrobeloides nanus | reverse complement strand
TAGAACCCCCACCTACCCCCTAACTTTTCATGAGGAACATTTTTCGCGTTGACGAGAAATTCTGAAAAAATTCCGTTTTAAAGTTATGGCCATTTTTCGAAAAACACTGAATATGGTTTTTCAATGTTATTCGAAAAATGGTTATAACTTTAAAAGGGAATTTTTTCAGAATTTCTCGTCAACGCGAAAAATGTTCCTCGTGAAAAGTTAGGGGGCAGGAGGGGGTTCTAGGGGAAAGAATGGAGGCCTGAAACGTTAACCTGATCGAGTTATAGCGATTTTTCGAATAATACTCGAATAATACTGAAAAAGGCCCCAGGTAAGTTGCAAACTGACCTAGGTCAGTTTGCAACTTACCTTGGTCAGTTTGCAACTTACCTTAAGGAGTTTCAAACTGACCTAATAAATCATTACAATCGTCGCGAAAAACGATGAAAACTGTAAAAATTGGACCGAAATACGTTGGAATATCAAATTTACATGGGTAAGTTATAAACTGACCAGGTAAGTTGTAAACTGACCTAGGTCAGTTTGCAACTTACCTTGGTCAGTTTGCAACTGACCTAGGTCAGTTTACAACTTACCTGGTCAGTTTATAACTTACTCATGTAAATTTGATATTCCAACGTATTTCGGTCCAATCTTTACAGTTTTCATCGTTTTTCGTGACGATTGTAATGATTTATTAGGTCAGTTTGAAACTCCTTAAGGTCAGTTTTAACTGACCTAAAAGGTCAGTTCTTTGATATCCCTGCCCTGTATAAAAACTAATGGATCAAAGAAAAAAGATATAATGGATTACTACATACTCCAAATTTGGCTCCCATTTCAGCACCGCCCAAAGGATGAAGTTCATCAGCATGAAAATTAGCTCGCAGGCCAATATTTTTGCCAGCTTCCAAAATTTTTTGGCTAAACTTTTATTTTTAGTCAATCAACTCAACTTACCCCTAGAAGGGTCATAGAAAAGTGTATAGGAAAAGCGGCGATAGGAAAAGTGATCGAGGAAAATTGACACCGAAAAATTTCTACCCTGGTAGGATCGAATACTCGCCAATAACATGAATGCCCAGCGTCCTAGCCATTCGGCGCCGAATCTCGAATTATTAGAAATTTACCTTGATTCCAACTCAAACACACCCTTTTCACAGAACACATCAATATTTTCAACCACTGTCAACTCTCCCGATTTCTGCATATGCTCAATTTCTGGCAAAATTGTTTCAATAATCAATTTGGTTTGAGCCTCTTCTGTCGATCCTTTTGGAACAGCATGGGCACCACAAAATGTCCCCGAAATTTCTAGGGGAAGCCTTTTGGACGCACTTTGCAAAACTTGAAGTTGTTTGATTTCGGTCTCCATGTCCAAGCCATAACCACTCTTTGCTTCTAAAATTTTTGTACAGTCCCTGAATCAGGGAAATTGCTACAAACCCAACAAAGTGGTTCCAGATTTTAACATTTCCTTGGCTATCACCTCAAAATCTTTCAGTAACTGATCTTCACTAGCTTCACGAGTTTTTTGGGTCGTAAAATGGATTCCACCACCGGCTTTTTGAACCTAAAACTTGTTTGAAAACAATTTATTTCGGACCAAACCTCCATATAAGTAGCACCGGCTAGTTTCATTGCAAACTCGTGAACCCGATCTCCAGCGAAAACAGGATGTGTATGCCCATCCACAAGTCCCGGGATGACACTTCCGCCTTTGCAATCGACATGTTTTATTATAGATACGTCTATGTAAAGGCTCTCCAATTTTTTGATTAGCTGAAAATGGAAAGCTGGAGAAAATATTAAGGATAAATCAAACTTCTTGATACGTTCCTAAAGCTCCAATTTTTCCAGAGATGTCACAGAATATTGCAAGACTAGAATTTTCACATTCAATTATCTACAAATATGAACAGGAGGTGACACAAAAAATTAATTTTTATGATTTTTGGGACCAGAAAATTTTTTAAAAAATGACCCCTATATGTGCAGTTTTATACAGGGAATCGATTTCACGCATTCCCAAACCCTGAGGTACCATTTATATTTCCGTCGCGACGCGACAGTGCATTCTGTATCATACGACACAAAAATGCACTATCGTGACGCGACGGAAGTATAAATGGTGCCTGAAAATGCTTCTCTGGCCCAGTTTCAGTGACAAAAATTGGCTTTTTGAAGATAATTTTTCTCTGAATCCCTGATTCAAGGAAAAACTTGGGTTTATAAAGCAAAAAATGACCATGTTTGCTTCAAAAACCCAATTTTTGTCCTTGAATCTGGGCCAGGGGAGCATTTTCTGCGTGCAATCGACTCCCGTACAAAATTACTTCTATATGGGTCATTTTTAAAAATTTTCTGGCCCAAAAATAAAAAAGTGCACTTTTTTGGCCACCCTTTTGTACCCTCTGAAGCATTTTAAGTTATGAGGAGGGCACGATCATTCTGCTTGTGGAAGTGACCCCTCCCCCAAGTGGCGTAGGCAGAAGGGTCAGAGCGCATATGTAGGAACGCAAATGTCGGGGCTCATATTTTGAGGCGCAAATGTGAAAGTGGAAATGTTAGGTGCGTATATGTGAGGGCGCAAAAGTCCCCCACCCGTTTTCTCAGTACCAGGGCTGTAGCGGAACAGGTTCAATGGCTGGAAACGGAACGGAACTGGAATCGTCGAGTACGGAACCGGAACGGAACTAGGACCGAGAAAAAGGCCAAAATTTAACGGAGACGGAAATGGAACTACAGCCCTGCTCAGTACCCTTATGTGTAGGGATCTTTTTAAATTTTGGTCCACTAGGGGGACACCTGCCCCCTTCCCACAAAGGAACTATGGAACCCCCAGGAAATATAAAAGATGAGAGATGAGCTGGGCCCAACTTAATTATCTTCTCAAACATGCCTTAATAGAATTCATAGCATCGCCTCGAAGACATTCCATTTCTTCATCATCAACAATTTGCACTATTTGATGCAAATTATAGAGTATAAGCATTTTTGCAAAAAGGAAAAAGGAAATTCAACAAATCAAAAAACAAAAGAGGAAAAGAACACGTTTGAAAAAAGTTGATCTATGAGTGATTGTATTCAATAAACACTTGTTTTATTATCATTGATTTTTCGGCAATTGATGCACACAGAAAATGTATACTACAACAACAAAGATGGATCGTTAGATAAAAACTTATTGGTGACTTATGATCTTTTGCCGTGTATACCCCGTAAAATGGCTCAAAAATTTGTTTTCCCTGAATCAGGATTAGATAAATTTTGCCTCAAAAATGCGCGCAATCGATTCCTCGCATAAAATTAGCCCTAGTATTGTCATTTTTGAAAAAAATTTCCTGGTCGAAAAAACATGAAAAAGTTGCCGGTTTTTTATACACCCTGTACTTATGAAACAACCCAATAAAAAGATTTGTAGGATGACCTCAGTGACGGAATTCCGTGACGGATGACCGTAAGGGTCGCCACAAGCACGGCACAAGCTATCGTACAAAAGTACGACGGCCCCGCAAGCTATCGTACGAAGTCATCGTACGATCGTAAAATTAACGTAAAAGTACGACGAAATCGCCACAAGCTGTCGTATGATCGTACGACGCAGTACGATGAAATTCGTACGACAGCTTATGGCCATTTCGTCCGCCGTACGAGTGTATTTTACACTCGTACGATGACTTCGTACGATAGCTTGTGTCATTGCTTGTGGTAGTGCGAATGCCTTTCTTGTTTTTGTAAAAACAAATTGTTGAAAATGTAATAGAAATCTTTATTATAAATACAAATTTTGCATATGTAACACATTTTATACATTATATAATAACCAAAAAAATTTTTGCCTTATATCTGTTCATCCAGACCCTGCTCCAAATCCCGATCAACCTCAACCGAATCATCGCGAACATCTAATAAGTCCAATCTTGCTTGCACATCATCCCTTTCTTCTTCGTCTTCGATTCCATCTTCAAACGGCTGAACCATTTGAGCACGAGATGTACTCGGCACAGGGTTCTCATCCAACATTCCATTGGCTTGTCTTAACATGGAGCTGGTGCTAGGACCTTCTTGAATATCATCAACTTGAGCAGGACATTCGAAGTGTACACAATGGAAGACTTCATTCGCTGAATTGTAAGTGCCAACGATTTTGATAAAAACCACGGGTTGTCTTTCAAAGCGGATCAGTTGCCAGCCCCTAGAAAAATTTTATAAAAAAATCAGTAGCTACATAAAATAGCCTTACTTAGCTTGACTCCGCTCGCAAACTTTTGGTTTAGTGTTCCAATCGTCGTTATCAACACCAACTTGGATGTAATAAGAATAATGTCGATCATCACAATCCCACAACAAAAGCCTAAATTTGGAGAGATAAGATAGTATTGTTGGAGCTTACACAATAGGGGGCCACCCATGTGAAAAAATTTTCAAAATTTTTTGACCCCCTAGGGATAAAAACATGCGGGAAATGCGAATTTGAAATTTTCGAAGCGAAAAAACGCTTCCCTAATCCAGGGAAGGCCTGTGTATTGAAGCGAAAAGTCGCAAAAATGCGATTTACTAAAAATGACCCATGGAAGGTAATTTTTTGCGAGAAATCGATTGCGCGCATTCCCGAAGCATGAAAATGCTTCCTTCACCCCGATTCAGGGAATGGAGTTGATGTATTGATGTGAAAATCGAAAAAATTTCTTTTTTTTCGCTTTACACCAACTCCATTCCCTGAATCAGGGTCAAGAAAGCGTTTTCATGCTTCGGGAATGTGCGCAATCGATTCCCGCATTGAGCGTTGCCTGATTTTCAATAAAATTGTGTTTATTGAAACGATCGTTAGGACATTGGAAAACAAATCATTGTCGAGTAGCATCAAATTTATTGCCTGATTCAATCGTTTCCATTATCGTTTCCGGAAATTTGTGCAACCCTGTTTCGCTTCTCTGTGCAGTCATGCGTGTGTTTTTCGACTTTTCGCTTCAATACACAGGCCTTATTTGAATCAGGGAAATGTTTTTCCGTGGGTCAAATCTTTTTATCGCCCCAGAACTGAAACAGAATATAGACAAAATTCAAACCTCATAGAATCAATCAAATACGGTTGTGGCAGCTGTACCGTAATCGAGCCACTTCCTAGCTGATGACAAGTATAGCCATTATCCCAGTCATAGTTTTTNCCTCATAGAATCAATCAAATACGGTTGTGGCAGCTGTACCGTAATCGAGCCACTTCCTAGCTGATGACAAGTATAGCCATTATCCCAGTCATAGTTTTTAGTATCTCCATTTAGCAAAGCATTCCTGCTTCGCGAGACACCTTCAATCACAAGTGCATTATTGGGAATTGTCGCCACATTGTGCTGGGGTACTAAAAAGATATGCCATGATTGTACCCAACACACTCGGAACAACTTTGGAAGCTACTACACAATAGGGTGGGGGCACCCACGTGAAAAATTTTTCTGGTCCCTCTAGGGGTAAAAACATGTGGGAAATCCGAATTTGATATTTACGAAGTGAAAAAATGCTTCCTTGGTTCAGGGAAGGCTTGTGTATTGAAGCAAAACGTCGCAAAAATGCGATTTTTCGACTTTTCGCTTCAATACACAGGCTTTCCCTGAATCAGGGAAGTGTTTTTTCGCTTCGAAAATGTCAAGTTCGGATTCCCCGCATGTTTTTACTCCTAGAGGGACCGTTCCAGAAAAAATTTTCGAAAAATTTTTCACTTGGGTGGACCCCTCCCTATTGTGTAGTAGCTCCCAATTTTGAATTTGGTTCTTGTGCAGGGTTCGGAATGTGTCTGATGTATCAGAAATGTATTGAGTTTGGACAGTATTATCTAGCGTAGTTTTAACGTTTTTGGACCAAAATTTGATTATTGGTCATCATTCTTGGTTCGACAATCTAATTTTTTGACATTTTTTTCTGATTTTGATGAGAGTCACAGCCCGTATGAAAAAAACATCGTATTGATTCTTCATTTGGTGTTGGAAGGATTGTAGCAACTTTAAGAAACCAACATTCATCTTTTTTCCCAAACATATTTTTTTCATTCCAAACCCTGTTATTATGCAATGTACCGGTCAGACGTTCCTCTCTACCAGCCGGCGAAACCCATGCTTGATGAGGGTCTGCGCTATCTGTCGGAAATCAACGCTAACTAGCGCTATCTCAACGCTAGCTGTCGGAAATTTCCGACGATTGCAATCATTTCCGACGTCGGAAATCGGATTTCCGACAGCTTTCGTTGCCTGATTTTCAATAAAATCGTGTTTATTGAAACGATTGGCTATGCTATCCTGCCAATTGTTTCAATAAACACGATTGTATTGAAAATCAGGCAACGAAAGCTGTCAGAAATACGTTGCAGTTGTTAGAAATATTTCCGACGTTGGAAATTTCCGACAGCTAGCGTTAAGTTAGCGTTGTCAGCTAGCGTTGATTTCCTACAGATAGCGCGGACCCTGATTGGCTGTACATGAGCTCGGATTTTTGCATCACCGTTTTTTTCGGAAACTGGGCATCGCCGGTGGTCTGGAGAAACGACGGATCGGTTCATAAACACTGTGTCCAAATCCAGATTTTCCTCGGTGCATGTTTAATTCCTACTCAAAAGCGTTGTTATTGTATCAATTTCGAAAGGTTCTGTTGTGTACATTGCCTCCAACGATTGCAAATAAAATGTGGAAGAAAGTGAGCTATGAGTGGCTTTAACTCGAATGTATCTGAAAAATAGATTTTTTTGTTGATCAATCATTCGTCGATCTCTAATGTTGAAATCCCCGGACTATCACTGGTTCCTGCAAAATCCTTTGGAAGCAAGGTGGAACCGAATCTTGCTATTTAGTACAGGTGATGCCGAACTCGTTGGCAGCGCACCGGACCACTACGCCATGACGGACATTGGGTGTGTGAGTCGTCAATTTCGACCTAGAAGTACAGTCAAACCTCCATATAGTGACACAAAGGGCGCAAAAGTTCCCCCACCCGTCACTTTATAGAGGTGTCACTATATGGAGGTTGGACTGTAGTACCACTCGTAACACCTACTTTACAACCCTTTCCAAAAAGTACAAATTCTGCTTGGATCGGCATAAATAGTGCGAGTGATCGACGACACGGACCCAATCATGTTGATCCATACTGACTTCAATAAAATACATATAAGCTCGCTGATCACGATCTAACAAGTGTAATTTGATATGGTTGATGATATATGGTTTATTGAGCTAAATTTTTTTGTTGAAAAATGTTGAGCACAAAAACTATATATACTTCAACAATGATGCCAGGGTCTTTGTCATTTATAGTGTGTCTGGTGTAGTTCCGATCTTGGTTGTCGTATAAATGTGACTCTCCAGTAAGTAAACTATGGACATTGTCACCAGAAATGACTCTAGCTTGGTGTGGGGCTGCAGAGGCAACATTGGCATTTGGTACTAAAAAAGTAATAAGCTTGATTTAATAAAAAGTTGTGTTTGTTGAAATTGATTGATCAAGTTTTACGAAAGCCATTTTTGACTATAATCCTGAGGTCTGGGATAAAAAAGAACGGTGGATTCTTGTTCAGCGCATAGAAAAACCATAGGAAGGTCGAAAATTTCGTAAAAAATCGACTTCTATAGCCAAATATAAACATTTTTTAAAAAGGTCAAATCTTTGAAAGCCTATTTTTTGAAAAAGTTTAGATATCAACACGAAAACATGGATTATTCTCATAAAGACTGATTGCATGGTATTCAGCATACACTTTTGCCTAATATTGAACAAATTTTTTGTCGAAAACGGATTTCTGGGTTGAGATTTAGTAGAATAAAAGGTGGGTGAGATATTTTCCGAACAACCCAAAATATATATCCTTACATAAAAATCCTCTATAAATTAAATCCGAGCTCTTCTTTTTAGTTTGATCATTAATTGCATCTAAGAGCACATCTGGTTGGATGAAACCAGACGGCCTGACCACATTTAGCAAATCATCTAGTTTTATAAGTGAAAGTCGAATATGACTAATTATGGACGGAAAGTATTCCACCTAAAAGTTTCATTCAATTTTCACAAAACAGTTGGACCTCGATTTAGTGCCCCTGTAGGCCTCTCAAGGTGGCTTGCCTATCGTCAGCTGTCGTGCTTGCCTAATAAGAGAAGTTTCAGAACTGTAAAATCGATTTTTTTTTCTAATTTTGGCAGGAAGTTGTTGGGCACACTTTACTTGTTATGTTTTTGGTTTGGGTGTCTCAAACTTCGTTGCGGAGAAAAAATACATTTATCAAATTTTTATTATTTTTTCTCCGCAACGAAGCTTCAGACACCCATACCAAAAACATATTTATAACAAGTAAAGTATGTCCAACAACTTTCGAGATACCAAATCGAGATTTTCTCGCCGTGGTCGAGCTCAAGAGGACACTAAATCGAGGGGTACTAAATCAAGGTTCAACTGTAGATGAATATCCGAAGTTATTGTGAATCAGGGAAGTTACCCCAGGGTCAAAAATCGAAAAAAATTTCGATTTAACCGTGGGGTGACCCCCTGATAACACAATAGCTCTTTTATTTTTTCAAACCTCTTCAGGATGGCCATCCATCCAACGTAGAACAGCCTTGAATATTTCGATTTCTGGCGCACAAAAGGAGTTTCTACCAATCAATTCTGCTAGAGCAGATGCGGAAAGTTGGAGGAAGCCCTAAAAATTTTTACATTTTTCACTTAAAGGACCAGTCTACTTTTGGGGAGTTGATCTAATTGATCACAAGCTCTTCGTTTCAATGTTCAAACTTGTTTGAAAATTTTTTTGTTTCACTCATAACTTTTTATGGTTAGATTTTCAAGTAGTGCAAAAAATCAAGTAAAAGCAAAAAATGCTCCAAATTTTGTGCTCTATCACATGGAATCAACTCCCCAAAAGTAGACTGGTACTTTAATAATTTTATGCTTACGGTAGTTTGAATGATTTCTTGAGCATAACTATCAATGAAATCCAAGCAAACGCTAGCCAATCCTCTCATAGAATACATGATTGCGGAAGTGTAGATAACACAAACATTTCGAGCGCTTAGGATGGACTAAAATTTTGAAAATTTTAGTTTAGATAATATTCGTCATGGTGTAGTGGTAGCGCTGCGGTTCCACCCCTATACCTTCAAATATTCAGCTATATTATGTTCTAGTTCATTAAACCCATATTTATGCACCAAGCCCAACACATCTACAACCAAATCAAATTGTATGGCATGAAGTTGAATTCTTCCTGTGTAAATATATCTCAATAGAAGTCGAAAAGCTTGTACAGGTGTTTCTTCTAACTTCACCGTCCTTTCGGTAGTCTCTCTCATGCCACCAAAGAACATGGCTCTAAAGTTTTTTCTGTAGTGTTGATCCAAAAATATACATCGTGCCTCCTTTTATAGCCTACGATTGACACCAAAATCATTGAAATCGAGGAAAAAATTTTTCAAATTTTTTGCCCAGGAGTGTCGAAAAAATCGAATTTTCAAAGAGTTCTCAAATCGTCTGAAAATTTGTATATTCGGGAATTTTTGGTCCTGTTCCGATCCAGCCCAGGTCACCATCAAAATTAGCATATTCATGGTTGGTGACGCTTTTATAATTTTGAGCATCGCTAGGTTAGACCAATTGATTTGTTTCGACCGAATCCCATGTATGATACCTTTACCCATCCTTACCTAAAATATGAACTCCTGGCAGCTAGAATAACTTTGTGTGCTGAAATTTCTTTGTCTTCTACTAATAAAATAACATCACTGCATTCAGGATTTTCATATAAAGAGCCAATTTGTTCGGCTAGATAAAGGACCCCTTGATCCACACTTGAATCTATAACACAGGGTTACGATTTTTTTGTGACTTATAAGCCTACTCATATTTCCACCAGCACGATAAACATTCCCCAAGCCGGCATTTTGTGCACCCACATGAATATCATCATTTCTTGGCAAATAATGATTGTCACTCATTTCAATATCGTTGGTCGAAAAACTTAATAATTCCAAATTATGGAAAAAATTTTGTGCCATTTGATTTGCACGAGCACCCCGCCGATAGACCATCAAGAAGAATGAAATAAGAATTATGTGAGGAGGATGTAAAATTACGTGTGGACTTTACAACGAATAAAGAACTTGATCACTACTCAAGCTTAAGATGTTTCCCCACACTGCCAGATGGGGAAATTGGAACAGCTGACGTTTACGTATGATATCAAAAGGGTGTATGAATTTCATAAAATGTGGGTGGAGAAAGAAATCATTTTGAAAACAATTAGAGAAAAGTAGTCATAAACATTAGATCATATGCATATTTCAAAATCCGGTATAGTCCGTTTCATCCAAGTAAACTAAAAAGTTTGGTCAAAAAGTTCGTGTGATGCAGTGTACTAACCGTCCGATCTAGCAAGTTAAGCAATGTTGAACATACGGGTTCGATCCCACTTAGAGTCGAAGTTCGAAAAAACGTAAATTTCAATTTTTTTTGCCATTACACCCTATAAATTAAACTCTAAAAACGCTATGACACGCGAAATGTTTGACCAAACTTTTTAGTTTACTTGATTTTGGTGTCGTTTTTCTTCTCTCGCCAAGCTCTTTCCAAAAGTCTAAGTCGTAACGAGATTGGATTTAAGGTTACAAAATTCGATGACACAAACAGACATTGTTCGTTTAATATTAAAAGATTTCATTTTTCACGACATTTTGGATGAAATCCATTGTTTTCACTGTTTTATCAAGACTTCAAAAAAGGGTGTGGACATCCCTAGTTAAATTGGTATAGTACCCAAAATCCTATATATTTTAGTGTGAACAATCGGATAGAATAAAGTATAGAAAATGTGCACTTTAAAAGGTAAAAGTATAAAAAATAGCGGAGTGCCAAAAAAACAAACGACATAAAGATATTTTAAAGTATATAACGTTTCATAAACATACAAATTTTGTAATAACTTTATTGGAGATCAAAAACATGTGTTAAAAATAACAAAAATTTTCCTCGATCATAGAAACAATAATAATTATATAAATAAATTGAACAATAGTCAAAAATTAATCTCGACCAAAATGACGATNATAATGTGTTAAAAATAACAAAAATTTTCCTCGATCATAGAAACAATAATAATTATATAAATAAATTGAACAATAGTCAAAAATTAATCTCGACCAAAATGACGATCTCTATAACGGTCTCCACCTTGAAAATCGCGTCCGCCTCGGAATTCACGGTCTCGATCTCGGCCACCAAAACGTCCACCACCACGGTCGCCTCCATAAAATCCACGGTCACCTCCTCCGCCTCGACCACCACCACCACCACTAAGGCGAGGCAAACGAATTGCCACATCAATGTAATCACCCACTTCAAATTTGCATTGCTCAAGTGTTTTACTATCATCCACACCACGTTGCCCGTTTATTGTCACTCCAATATCTCGCATAATATATCTGGGCGAATTGCGATCCGGTGTCACTAAAAATTAGAGACTGGATTTTTCAAAAAAGACGGGGGCCGAGTTGACCGAGGAAAACAATGGAGTAAGTCCCCGGTTTTAAAAAATCAGGGACACGGGGTTTTTTGAAAAAAAATTTTCACTCAAATATTAATAAGACAAATTTTTGTCAAAATTTTCAATTTTGGCAAAAATGAAAACATTGAATCAGGGCTTAGCCCATTTTTGACAAATTTTTCAATTGATATCGCTGTTAAAAACAATTTTAATTTAAACCCTGACACTTAAGAAAAAAATAGTACCGCAGAAGAAAAAATGTTAAAAATTGCCATTTTTAAAAAACGAAAATATCCACACAAAAAAAGCTGAAAATGCCAAGAAAATTTCGATTTTTGTTTAAAAAAATGGGAATTTTTTGACATTTTTGTTGAGAAAATGTCAAAATTAGTGAAAAATGGGGTGTAAAAAGTTCCCAGTCAAAAAATCGGCCGGCCCGGGGCCAAATTCCCGTTCGGCCCCAAAAAACCCGAAGGACAGGGAATCTCCGGTCGGGTCTCGCCCTGGTCCGGTCTCTACTAAAAATACTAAAATTTGCATAAAGATACAAAAGGCGTACCTATAGCAAAATCAAATTCCGTTCCACGAACACGTGCTTCTGCATTGACATCCTTGATAAGTGCCATAAGTTCTCTTAAAGAACAATCCAACCTATAAAAACAAGATAATTAAAAGGTTAAAGTAAAATGGCACTTATTTGGAATGCCCCCTCCCGTGGAGATAAAAAAAAGAAAAACAAAAAATGACCCAAAATTTTTTGGACAAATTAGAATATAATTTGATAAATTTGCCAAAAAATTGCACAATTTAGTGAATTTTGGCCATTTTTTAATCCTCGCAGATGGGGCTCGATGAGAGAAGAAAAATAACACCAAAATCATGGGGGTACCCTTCAAGGAAACTTTTTTAGCCTCTTTTTATGTTTAACGTAAGTCTTATAGGACATTTTAATAACAGCGATTTGGAGGCCCAAATGGCCGAGTGGCGAAATGCTCGGCTCGTAGAGATTGCTCTCAGGTTCGATCCCCAGCTGGGCTCAAAAGATTTTAACGGAACAAAAAAATTTTCTAAAGGTTTAATTTAAAAAAGAAGACTCGGAAGCACGGCGGAGCGATCGGGGATTTAGTGCTCGGATAGAAAAATCCCCTCTCCCGAGCGCGATAGCACTCGGTCCTCTAGTTTATTATCTTAAAAGGACGCTCTAACAATTGTGAAGAACAGATTTTCGTGCCAATAATTGCAACCTGAATTGCAATTAGATCTAATTATTGGCACGAAAATCTGTTCTTCAAAATGTTAGAGCGTGCACCGTCCCTTTAAAGGATAAATTTACAGCCAGATCTCCAAAAAATTTGTGTAGAAAAGACGCTTCTAGGGTAATTTTGATGCGAGAAATCGATTGCACACACTCCCGAAGCTTGAAAATGCTTCCCCGACCTTCATCCGTGAATAATTTATAAATAAATGTATACAATTACATAGAGTTTACTGTGCTAAAAACAAAATTTTTCACGGATGAAGATCGGGGAAGCATTTTCAAGCTTCAGAAGTGCGCGCAATCGATTTTTCTCATCAAAATTACCCTAGAAGGAAGGGTCTTTTATAAAAAATTTGCGAAAAACTTTTTTTAGAAATTTGGCTGTAAAGGTTTACCCCCTTATTTTTTAGTATTAATAATGGCACAAGTTCTTAAAACTGTTCATGAGCCAACTGAAGGATTGCGTTTGCAGCAAATTAATGTTACGGCATTTTTTGAAACCATAAATTGCGGTATTGGCAAATTATATTTAACTGAACGGTAGGTTATTTAATACAGGTGGGAAGCAAAAGTTCGGGACTATTCAAGTCTGGGACCCCCACATGTGTTCAAAATCAGAAAAAGTCTGACCCCGGCAAGACAAATGTTGTAAAATCTCCCTAATGGGGGTTTTTCTATGCGAGGAATCGATTGCGCGCATTCCCGAAGTCAGGGAAGCGTAAAAACGCTTCCCTGACCCTGATTCAAGAAAAAAAATTGGGTTTTTGAAGCGAAAATTATCTTCTTTCGTATTTGTTGCGAAATGCGAAAAAAGACACTTTTCTCTTCAAAAGCCACTTTCCCCCTAAATCAGGGTCAGGGAAGCGTTTTCAGAGTTCGGGAATGCGCGCAATCGATTCCCCGCATAAAATTACCCCTATAGAGGTCATTTTTAGAAAAATAAATTTTCGGATCTCAAAAAAGTGCACTTTTTTGCGCCACCCTAGGGTATAATTATATATAACTTCAAAGCGAATAGAAAAAGAGAGGTCGATAGCTCTGAACATAATTCTGGTTGCATTTTGTCGAGTAAGTGTTGGGGTAAAATAATCTAAGAGGAATTTTGAAAAAAATTTTCCCTTAATTTTTTATGCCGGTTTTACTGAAAAAAATCAGTAAAATCGGCATAAAAAATTAAGGGAAAATTTGTTTCAAAATTCCTCTTAGATTATTTTACCCCAACACTTACTCGATAAAATACAAAAGGAATTATGGTCAGAGCTATCGACCTGACTTTTTCTATTCGCTTTGAACATTGGCGTCAGACTTTTTCTACCCTATGAACACACGTGGGTCCCCCAAGGTGATTTTTTCCAAATTTTAAAAAATTATAAAGGCTCCTCGCAGATTTTAGACATTTTTGTTGAACAAAATGTGAAAATTTGAACAATTTTGGTGAAAAATTCTAATGGGAGATCTTTAGAATTTCAAAAATTTTGGACAAAAAAACAAGGGAGACCATTATGTTTTTTCTGGGCCTTTAGCTCTGAAGAGGGGGCACCTTATCCATTCCCAATTGTCCTAGTGCCTAATTTTTAGGTTAAAACTTATTTTTTAAACCCCTTATTTTTAGAAGCGCTGATAAATTCTCAAAGAATCTTGTTGATGCAACCAGCACTATCCCTTCATTTAACCTAATGCCAATTTATGGATTGAACTGTTACAGTATAATAAAACACGAGACTTTGGTGTTGTCGAGAAGAGCCTTGGACGCATTGGAAAAAGGCATTATGACACAGTTATACAGAACGGATACCCTACAGAAGAAGTTCCGATACTATGAATGGAAAGAGAAAATTTTGGCTGAAGGAGAGAATGAAGAAAATTCAGTTTGGCCACCATTTGTTTAGGATTTATTGTTGTTGTAAATATGATTGGGGCTAAAACATCAAATATATTTTTCTGAATATGCGAATTTTATTATACTGGAAAATATTGATACCAAATGTTTTAGTCCATATATTTTGATGGTTCAAAAATCGAATATTTTTTGTTGATTTTAATAAAAGTTTGAAAGTTTTTATGTACTTTATTCTTATTGGGTTATTTGCCCTTATGAATTTCTGTCATCTATTGGGTTGTTCCAAAAGTTTCTACACTTTTTTCAATTGATTTATAAATTTACTCATNTTATTGGTTATTTGCCCTTATGAATTTCTGTCATCTATTGGGTTGTTCCAAAAGTTTCTACACTTTTTTCAATTGATTTATAAACTTACTCATTTTTAGCTGTCAAATTTTAATAATGGGCAATATTTTACGGAGAAAACGTGTAGCTTCTGCTGAGCTTGATGAAATTGTTGTTAAATTGAAGAAATATGAAAGCCAAGCAAATGAATGGACAGAGAAGCGCCAAAGTGCACTATGGTTTTTAGCATGGGCAATATTCTTTCTAGCTACGAGTGGATCTGGATATATATGGCTCAAAACTTCGAATTCTAATGCTAAAATGGGATATTGTATCGGGACATTTTTGGTCTCAGTTATATTATTTTTATTCTTAAGGTATGATCTTGTTATTAAAACTTGTGTTATACCCAAATTTTAGGATAGTGCTCCGCGCCTTCTTTGACTATTTGATCCGGTTGAAACACTCGAAAATCCAGTCTTTGACTGATAGAAAGAGACAGATTATTGAGGACGTCAAAGAAAATGAGAAATTTAAAGTAGCCAAAGAAATTCTTGAAAAGTATGGCAGCAAAGAGGATCTCGAATTTTTGAATAAGACTTCAAAAAGTGCGTCGAAAGAAGAAGTGAAAGAAAAGGCTGTTAAAGAAGAGACGGGAGTTGATGATGAAAGTATATAGTGTGCATATTTGTTCATATTTAGCAGAAATTTTGTCAAAAGGGAAAAATATTGAGTTAAAAATTGATTAAAAAAATCATTGTAGTCAAAAATTGAATTTGATTCAAAATTTGGCTAAAAATAAATTTTAAACAATATTTGTTAAGTTTTTATATGATTACTAAATCCGAATTTTTCAGGCTCAAAATCTAAGCCGGAATCTAAGAACCAAGGCGTTGTACCACCGAATGTTAACAATCCGAATCAACCAGGACAGCCACCCAGAAACAATGTGGTACCAGTAATGACTCCTCTTAGAAATCAAATGCCCCAAATGGGACCGGGTAGTATGCAGACTCCGATGCGTGGCCCAGTTCGACCATTTGTGAGCCCAAATCGGACGCCATTGGATAAATTAGTTGATTACATTATTGGTGATGGTCCTAATAACCGGTATGTTTTGTGGGTAATTATCAAAATTCAAGTTTTTTAGNGGCCCAGTTCGACCATTTGTGAGCCCAAATCGGACGCCATTGGATAAACTAGTTGATTACATTATTGGTGATGGTCCTAATAACCGGTATGTTTTGTGGGTAATTATCAAAATTCAAGTTTTTTAGATACGCTCTTGTCTGCGCAAATTGTCATACGCACAATGGAATGGCACTAGCTGAAGAATTCAACTATATGGCATATTTTTGCTACAAGTGTAACTTTTTCAACCCGTCTAAACGTATGCGACGACCTTCTGGTCGACCATCACTTCCACCTATGCCACATGGGTTGCAGTCAAGCTTTATGAACATACCGCCGAATCGTTCGCATAAGAACCTTTCTGAGTTGGATGAAACTGCAAAATTGGATAAAGTTGACTTAGAGGAGACGGAATTTAAAGAGGTATTTGGAAAATTTTGTGGTGTGAAGAAAATTTGCATATTTTAGCATGTGCCTGTTCAACAATGTATAAAATCTACAGATGATATTAAAAAAGAAACGATTGCAGAAGAGGTTAACGGTACTCCAAGTGTAAGCTGTTCAATTTGTGTCTCAATTTTAGATCTAAAAAACGAATTTTTGATTTATTTTTAGCTAAAAAATTATACCCAATTTTTAATCTTAAGAAATCCATTTATTTCAAATTTTTAGGATCCGATTCCGCATTCTGAGAATGTGAATGAATCAAGCTGAAACGAATGAAAATTTCAATTCAATATTTTACGATTGTAGGAATTTTGGAAATTTTAAATTTAATGCACTTTCTGTAAGTATGAATGTGATTCATGTGTATTTTTGAGTTTATTTGTTTTTTTAATGTTTAGAAATGTCAAAATTGAATATTTTTGGTAATATTTGTCTGTGTATTTATGAACTTTTTTCGAAGAGTATATATGGTTTGGTTTTTTCTTTATCTATAACAGTGGCGTAGCCAGGATTTCTAAAATCTGCATTTAAAATTTTTTATTTATTTGAAACGTACGTATTTGGATAGCTTATATATGAGTTTGAAATAAATTTTTTGACCATCTCTTGGCTATAGAGTCAAAAGATACAAAATCGACAAAGCCAATTTTCCGAAAAACCAAAATTTTTCACGTACTAATTTTGCGCGCAAAAGATTTCTCAGAAAATTTGGTATGGGGGCGGATGCTTCACAAAGGTTAAAAGTGTGTAGTTTTTTCGGAAACTGGTCTCAAAGTTATGGTTAATGTCAAATAATTGATTTTTTTATATTAACCATAACTTTAAAACCATTTTCCAAAAACCATAACTTTAAGACCAATTTTCCAAAAAAAACTACACACTTTTAGCCTTCGTGAAGAACCCGTGAAACACAATGCCAAATTTTCTAAGGAATCTTTTGCGCGTGAGAAATTTTTGGTTTTTCAAAAAATTGACTTTGTCGATTTTTTGACCCTACAGGGATGGTCAACAAATTTTTTAGACAAAAATTTATTTAAACTTATATATGACTATTCGTATGTTTAAAATATAAAAGAAATTTAAAATTCAGATTTTATAAATCCAGACTACCCCACTGACTTATACTCAAAAAATTTTAAATAATCAAGAACAATTTAAAAAATGTAAGTTAGGGTCAAAATATGGTAACGCCCATAAAATAAGAGTGAAAAGTGTTTTCGTCATATCTCTGCTATAAGAAAAGTTTTTACGATGCGCTTTTTTCATTATTTCGGTAACCCAATATAGATCCAGATTCCTCATATCATGTAGATTAATATGCGAAAAATATCAAGACAAAATATGGATTTTCTATCAATCATACGAAAAGTCCAAAAAATTGGGTTTAGTGTCCAAATAGATTGTGTATTACAACGAAAACTTGATATAAAATTGACTATACCATTAGAACCTCCATAGCTGATTACCATATAATGAAAAAATCGAATCGCAAAAGCTTTTCTTGAGGTATGATGAAAACACTTTTCAATCTTATTTTATGAGTGTTACCACACTTTTGACCCTAACTTTATGATTTCTAAAGGCCAGTAAAGATATTTTTAAAATCATTTAAGCTCCACTTTTAATTTTTGATTCAAATTTTAAAAATTCTTTATATACTCTATCTTCCATAAAACGGGTAAAATACCAATTTCTTTTTGGATTACCTTTTGCATTTATATATGTTTCATTTTTGAATATATATATTTTTGGCTGTAATTGCAATATTTTTCCTTAATATTGATTTCTTATCCTTGTTTCTTTTATTGTATAACACATGTATTTCTGACTATTTTTAAAATAAAGTTATTGGATTGTTAAAGAACCAATTTTGGGGAGTTGCTGCATTTTGATAGAGCACAAAATTTAGGCACTAGGTCTATAGTTTCTATTCAATATGAGGGTTCTAATCATATCAAAAATCAACTTTTTTCAGTTAGAAACCATAGAAATTTTAATTACAATTTTTCTCTATAATTTCAGAATCATTTTTTAAATATTATCCGCAAATCTCAGCAATTAAAGACATTAAAAGATCTTTTTTAATTTGAAATTTACGAAAAAAACATAAATTGCAAAACGAATTTCTTTCAAATTTTCGATTAATACTTTTAACGATTTTTGAAACAAATTTAATTTAAATTTATTACGAGCACATGGCCCGCATTGAAATAAACAATGAACAACATAAAATTGTCAAAACATAGTATAATGACCATTATACTGATTGGAAAATAAAATAATACAATAGAACAAACAATAAGACAAATTGGAACAAAAACGATTCTAATCGAAGGCTCTCAACAACTTATGATAATTGATTGATCGCTTTAATAATCAAATTGAATTAGGCAACAAAATGAATGAAAACGACATCGTAAAAAATTATTTGTGAGTTATCAAATGGCCTCACTTATCTCTTCAATCTCTTTTACAAATTACAGACGACCCTCGATAATCCGTTACCCCTGAGGATCGGCCCCATTGTGTCGGATTATCGAGGGTGGCAGACTAGGGGTGACGGATTAGAGATGGTTGATTGTATAACTATTTTCTTCTAGGTTCGATATGACTTATCAATCCCATATTCTGATGTGACAAACTGCAAAAAATCGCGGAACCATATCAAGCGACCAATGAATACGTTTATGGTCTTTTTGCAATGGGAGCGTCGCAAGATCTGCGATCGTCATCCCAATATGCACAACACCGTGATTAACAAACAGCGTTTTGCTTATTATCTAATAATTTGTTAGGCCAGAATTGAATTTTTTGAGTTCTTTATTTTTGGGCCTCTGAATCAGGGTCAGGGAAGCGTTTTCACGCTTCGGGAATGCGTCCAATCGATTCCTCGCCTAGAAAACCCATAGGCAGATGTTTTTCCGGTGAAATTCGAATTACAGTGAAACCTCGATTTAGCGCCCCGGAAAAGGGGGCACTAAATCGAGGTAGCAAAATTTTTTATCTGTTTTTTGGAAAGAAGGGAATTGTCTGCGGTCGAGCTTCAACTCCTTATCAAAAAAGAGGTTACAAGTATACTTTAATAAAATAGAATTTGGCTCTAATAATCTAAAGAACATGCACAGCACGTGAGAATACCAAATAAGATAAACTTATTGATTTATATAATAATTTAATTAATCGTTTGTAAGCAATGTTTTAACACTCACAATACAGGACGTGAATTTTGTATCTTCTGGCACTTTATGATGCACTTTAAACACTCCAATAAAATTGTTTAAGTGTTTTATGGAGTGTTTTAGGTCTCATTTTTCAGGGAGCATTTTCAAAATTTTAACATTTCATTGTTTTGAGCATAACTTCGCGTAGAAATTGTATTGAGACCTCCTCGACCACTCATTAGAAATCTGAGAAACTGCACTACAACTTTTATATATACACCTTATCAAGTTTTCGCTTCAATAAAAAGTTATACTCCAATCTTTGAGGCATTCCCAGTTTTTTTTACCGGATTTTAACAAAGATCGACATTTTTGACTCGGTTGCGGGCGTTTTCGCCCGCAACCGAGTCAAAAATAAACTTCCCAAAAATTGTAGTCCAGATTCCGAGAACAATTTTGGTATATTGGGTTTGGCTGTTTGATAATGATTTGACTGAGTTATGGCCATTTTATTCTTGGTCATTTTTTAATGTTTTTTATCCTTTTAAGCACCCAAAACCTATGTCCTTAATTCTTTTTTGCACAAAAATAAGTTATTACTGCCCAACAATTTCTGATCGTTTTTGAGCGAATCTGAAAAGATGAAAAAACTAGAATTTTTGCTCTAAGCGTGTACCACGATCCAATGATAATCTCTATATGGAACTTTTTTTCATATTTTTAGATATCGTGTAAATAAATGTATTCTTTTATCCAAATTTTTAGTATTTTTAAAGGGGCTTACTTCAATGGACTATAAAGAAAAGCCAGTTGACAAATACGAAGAAAAGAAATTAAAAAACCGTATTGCAGTTGCTAACTATAAACGTCGAAGGCAAGAATTTATAGAAAAATTGAAAAAGGTAAAAATTATTCAATATTAAAAGGAACACTATCAAAACTTGTATCTCTCCGATTTTTCCGAAACCGGACTTAAAAGATTCCTCATACCCGATTTGATTATAAAATTTTGTGCCCATAGGACCTCCTGACCTAGATAATAGTGTTTAAAGTTTGCTGAATATATAGTACTTTGAATTTCTAGTTAATTTTGCCTGATTCGATAAAAGTTTGTTTATTGAAACGATTAAATCAAACATGAAAAAATTCAACAGTTTTGTTAAATTTTCCTATTTTTATGCGACAAAAGCGATTACAAGTACTACAAATTATTGTATAAATGTTTTTATAAATTCGTTATTGCGAAAAAGCGCTTATAAGCACCTTTTTCGCACAAAAATAGGTAAATTTAACAAAACTTTTGAAATTTGTAATGTTTGATTAATCGTTTCAATAAACAAACTTTTATTGAATCAGGAAAAATTAACTAGCAATTCAAAGTACTATATATTCAGTAAACTTTAAAAGCTCATATCTCGGTCATGAGGCCCTATGGACACAAAATTCCAAAAAATTTTAATATCAAATCGGGTATGAGGAATCTTTTAAGCCCGGTTTCGGAAAAATCGGAGAGACACAAGTTGAAAGTGTTCCTTGTAAGATGCAAACTTCTAGTATACTACTAATTTTGTAAAAACAAGTTTTATTTGATTTCTTTAGCAATTAGTCAAACAAATAAAAGAATGTCAAATGTTAAAATATCAAAATGTTAATTTAGAAAACAAGGTAACAAGATTTAAATGTTGTCGTTTTTATTTAACAAAAACATTTAGAACCAACTTTTACAATCTTTATTAGAACAAAGTGGATTAAGTATTCATGAAAAATTTAAATCATTTGGTAAGTATAAATAAAAACAATAATGAGAAAAGATTTTTTAGGAAATCGACTAAACACACGAAAAGATGATCAAATTGACTTAAATCAAACATTTTTACAATTGAAACGTCCAAAATCACCACCGGAAGAATCTAAGCAAATTGTTTTAAAAAAGCCAAGAAACATAGAAACGGTAAAACTTTTTTATTCAAGAGTTCAGAACATAAGGACTGAGCTAAAGTGAATAATTTAAATTGATGATTTGTAGATTTATTCCAATCCATCAACTCTATATCTTGTCGGAGCAGAAAATTTTAATGGCATCGAGCTAACGGATTTTGGAGTAGTAGCTTTTCGAAACATGCCAGAAGATAACATTCCAAAAAAATTTTATGAAACGTCTCCAAAGGACTTTTCTAACAAAAGGTAGGCTTTAAAAAAAATATAATTAATAGTCTTTTTAGTAATTTTATTGAAAAATTTTATCAAATGATGCCTCTACGAAGAGTATCTTCAGAAAAAATAGCGTTTTTATATTCTTTAATTACTTGTAACGAAGAGCACCAATCTTCCACGTTACGTCGCCTTACATTTATTGTACCAAATGTCATGAAGGTAAAAACCATTTTTCTAAAGCATAAAAAGAAAGATTCAGGAAATATCGTTACATAATCTTAAAGGCCATTTCGATGATAATTTAGTCAATTTGTATAACAAAATACCTGCAAATGCATTTTACTATGTTAAATCGTGGATAAACCTCGATTTTGATCATAAGATACAAAAAGATGTGTCTTATGATTTTGATTATACGTTTTATTCTCCTTTTGTAATGGATATAGAAATGACATCGATTATGTACATTTTTGGGAAGCCTATTGTCGTTATGCAAGTAAAAAAATTTCCATTATTTTTTGTACAGGGTGTTTCAGTAATTAGCACGATTTAAAAATTCATTATCTTTTGATAGAAAAATTCTTACCAAAAATACAAAAAGTGTGCAGAGACAAAAATGGTAGCAAAAAGTCCAAATGGACAAAAGTTCGGCACTATAACTTTCGCCACGCATCTCACCACGATAACTTTCGCCATATAACTTTCGCCACATACTTTTCGCCATATAACTTTCGCCACTATAACTTTCGCCACTTTCGTGTCAATAAACATATTAATTTTGAATAATTGAGTTGTCTGATTTGCAATAAATATGTATATTGACACAAACGTGGCGAAATTTACGTGGCAAAAGTTATGTGGCGAAGGTTATAGTTTTTTGGCAACGTGGCGAAAGCTATAGTGTCAAAATTTCGACTTCGCAGCTAGCTTGCTCGCATATGTTTTGAGTTGAGGAGGATGAGTTACATGTGTATACAACTGGTGCGTTATTCATAACTAGAAAAAATCTTTTAGTGCACATTATCTCGCACTGAAGCAACTGATGGCTCATCAAAATATTATATCTATCAAGCAAAACTTCCATATGATTCAGGTTTTATTGATGAACTTACAAGACTCAAAAATAAATATGGCTACAAGCTTGTTCAAAAGGTTCTTGAAAATCAAACGCGCCTTATTATTTTAACGGATCAGCAAACGAATGACCCTATATTTGCACTAGCAAGAAAATCTGAATATGTGCCTAATTTCACAGGATACCAGTTTTGTCGTGTTGTATGATAAATGAAATATGTTTATAAACTTATATAATACCGGAAGCCGAGCGCCTCCGGCGCTCGCAGTTTCTCCGAGAGTGACTCCGAGCGGTTCAATATAAAAATGTTAAAATTTTAACATTTGGGAAATTTCAAATTTTTTGCCTTGGTTCCCAAGGGGTAAAAAGTAAACAATTTTGTTTGTCTCCAATTTCGATGATTTTTATGTCAATCGTCTGCTCTCATCATCTCTTACAACTTTTGTTTTGGTGTCCTGGGTTTAAATCAAGGGTTCCCGAGATCGTCTAGACACACATACATTACACGTATTAGTAGTACAGGGTGTCCGGAAATAAACCGACCCCCCCCCATAAAACAATCGATTTTGTTTGAATTTTTGATTGGAGTTAAATTTATACAGTTTTTTAGTATTAAAAATGAAAATATTTTGTCCTGCTATTATTAGAATGCACGAACGAGGTGTGAGCAAGCATAAGATCGCCGAACTTCAATCAAAAATTCAAACAAAATCGACTGTTTTATGGGGGGTCGGTTTATTTCCGGACACCCTGTAGGATTGATTCAATACCTATCTTAACGTTACGATATGATAAATTATGGGCTTTTTCAAATGTTGCCAAATTTTGTATTTTAACCAGGGTCCGAAAAAGTAGGTGCTAGCACCCGCACCCGCATCCAAAAGCACCCACTGGGTGCTAGCACCCAGCACCCATATTTATTTAGAATTGCATTTTTAATTGAT